>OVAN01009074.1:0-17359 GCA_900406275.1 Anastatica hierochuntica | reverse complement strand
CCGATTTTTAGGGTTGTTTCTCTCGATTCAATCTCTGTTCCAGTGGCTCTGTTACCACCTATGCAACCCAAGATCTTCTGAAAGAGAGATCGAACTTTTTGTTTTGTTTTTGTGTTTAATTTCTCTGTGGAATTATGGAATATAATTCGATGGAATAAATGAGATAGATGGATAGAAGTGTTTGTAGATCTAGAGAATTAACTCTTTGTTGATCTAGAAACGGGAAAGGCTCTTGGAGAATAAACTCCCTAGCAATAAGTTTGTTCAAAGATGAACGAAGGGCTCACAATCACTATGAAAAGAAAAAAAAACTCTTTTGATTAAAACTTCGATGATTCTCAAAGTCTGTAGAATACAACCTTTAAGTAGAAACAAAATAACTAGGGTTTTCCTAAACTACTAAACCAAATCGAAAATACTAAACCCAAAATTAAAAAAACCAAGTCAAAAATCAAACCATAATAATCGAGTAATTATCAATCTGGTTGGGCCCTTTCACGTGATTGTAGATTTTCGCATTGCCGTAAGATTGGTATATTATTCGACAATATTAGGGTTTCGCTTGATGGGCTTTTCTTCGAGTGGACCAAAACTTGTCCAAAGAAATCATCTTCATGGATATTAAAGCCCAACACGATTTGTCTTGAATCCATATGCTTCTCTTTGTCCAATACGTCATGGATTATACCAATTAGCTCAACATCAGCTCCATGCTCAGCCCATATTGCATCAAAGCGTGCCAGGGGAGAGTTGTTTAGAGTTTGCCAAGGAAGGTTTCTTTTCACCTTACCTTGGTCGTTCTTGCTTTTAAGCATATGAGGGCCCTCTTTCGTTAGTTCTTTTTTGACTAACAATTCACCCTTCCATGAAGTGGCAATTATAGGCGCGGAGAAGGACTCCGGCTTACCCAGTCAGTATACGAGGCATCTAGGTGTAGCCCGGTTCTGGCTTACCCTGTGCCACACATAAAATTCAAAAGGTGATTTTGCGGGCATGGCCTGCCTGTCTTTAGTATGCTTAAGTTTATACTAGATCGGGATGAAACCATATAAAGGTTGCCATTCAACGACCGGGGTGTCGTTTCACCAAGGCATTTATGAGAAATGCGCAACTAGGTCGGGCAGCCGGGCCAAGGCGCCGACGTGCAAAAGCTCAAAAAAATGTGACGAAATTTTTTGACAATTACTCTGTGTAAACATAGTATTATTATTTTTCAATATAACAGTTGTATCCATAGTCGGGCTGCCTACGTACCCCGAAGAAATCAAGCCATTTCGTAGTTCGATTACATTGATATGTTCATCAATAATAATACTTCTTTATATTAACCGAGCTCCAAGGGCGAGGTTATTGTTTGTCATCCATGCGAAGGAGCTTATAAATCCCCGGTTTAACGACCCGACTTACACTGTACGGGCCTTCCCAGTTGGCGTCGAGCTTCCCGGCTTGGTACTCCAACGTATTTTGCACCACTCGTCGTAACACCATATCGCTCTCCTGAAAACTCGTGGGCTAACGTTTTTATTGTAATACTGCGCCACCTGGTTCTGATAAGCTTGGAGGCGAACGAAGGCGAGATTCCGTTTCTCCTCTATGGTGTCGAGGTTGTTATGCAGCATTTCATCATTCGTACGCTCGTCTGCCGGGAGGACTTGTCGTCTTAATGTAGGCACCCGTACTTTAGCAGGAATGACTACTTCAACTCCATATACCAAGGAATACGGTGACTGCTGGGTGCCTCGTCGTGGAGTAGATCGGTGTGACCATAGTACGCCATCAAGCTCGAAGGCCCAACTCTCCTTCTTATATGTTAACCACGTCTTGATTCCCTCAACGATTCTCCTGTTGGTCACTTCAGCTTTGTCGTTGCCTTGTGGGTTGTGAGGCGTGGAGTACTGGATCGTGATGTTATAGATAGTGCAAAAATGTTCGAAGTCTTTGGAGGTGAATTGCATCCCGTTGTCCGTCGTAATGACGTAAGGAACACCATGTCGGCAGAGAGTATTCTTCCACATGAAATATATCACCTGCAGATCCTTTATCGTCACGTTTGTCTCGGGTTCAACCCATTTTTTAAAGTAGTCTATAAGCACCAAAATGTACTGCTTTTTATCCGATTTGTGCAAGGGTCCGACTATATCCATTGCCCATCTCATGAACAGATACGGTGTCGCCATTGACTTCATTAGCTCGGTCGGCTGATGGATTGTCAGGTCGTATTTCTAACATCTTTCGCTCTTTGGGGCGAATGCTAGACAATCTTGCTCCATAGTCGGCCAATAGTAACCTTGCTTTCTGATCTTCTGTGCTAGTGATCGGCCGCCCGCATGGTTGCCGTTGACTCTAGAATGGACTTCTTTGAGGACTTGGTGAACCTCGTCGCCATTTACGCAGTATAAGAGGATCCCGGTGTCACTTTTGTGGTATAACTTATCTTTGAACAGCGAATATCGGGCGCTTCGTTGCTTCAGTTTCTGTGCATACCACTTGTTTTCTAGTACGGTACCGTCCGCGATGTACCCCCTGATAGTCGTTCTCCAGTCGTCCCCGGTGCCAAGACCTTCGATGGTGTGGGCCCCTGGATCCTCTCCCAAGTTATCCTCGTGGAGAGCCATGGTTTGGGCTTGCTCAATTTCGATCCCAAGGCTGTCGAGATCCCGGCCGGTTGTTGTATCGGAAATGTTGGACTGCGTTAGGGTTTGCACTGGGATCACGTGGTTGAGAATTTCATGTAATGCCGAAGCCAGCGCGGCCAACGCGTCGTTTGCTGAATTCTCCTTTCGTAGTACCTTAGTTAACGTGAAGCTCTCGAATGTGTCTGCTGCCTCACGTACTAGCATGAAGTACGCTGTCATTTTTCGTCACGAGCTTCGTATTCGCTGTTATACTGGTTGGCGATAAGCTGAGAATCACATAACATATACTATTTTGCTAGTCGGAGTTCGGCGAGCAGGGCCTCGTACTCAGCTTCGTTGTTTGATGCTAGGAATGCTAGGCAGAAGGACTGCTCGAGAGCTTCGCCCAGCGGAGAGATGAGTTGTACACCTGCGCTAAATCCCTTTCGGGATGAAGATCCATCGACATGCAGCTTCCACGCGGCTCCGGATTCTGATCCTTGGCTTTCCTCGGGCGTGGCCTCTATGAGGAAATCAGCCAACACCTGTGACTTGAGAGTTGTTCGTGACTTATACTCGATATCATACTCACTTAGATCTATCGCCCATTTGGCTAGTCGCCCTGATTGCAATGGACTGTGCAGGATAGTTCAGAGTGTGTGGTTTGACAATACCGTGAGGGAGTGTGATTGGAAGTGCGGTCGGAGTTTTCTTGCCGAGGTCACTACCGCTAGCGCCAGTTTTTCTGTCATCATGTACCTAGTTTCCGCATCAGCCAGGGACTTTCTTATGTAGAAAATAGGTTTTTCCTCTTTTTCTTCCTCTCGGACTAGGACACCGCAGACCGCCGCGCTAGAAACTGCTATGTATAGATATAGTACTTCGCCAGTTTCAGGTTTGGACAATATTGGAGGCGTAGTCAGGTACGTCTTTGGTTGCTGAAATTTTGCCTCACATGAATCCTCCCATTCAAATTTCTTGTTTGACTATAACTTTTAGTAGAAAGGGAGGTATTTGTCCGTGGAACGTGAAATAAATCTGCTTAAGGAGGCTATTCAGCCCGTTAGGCGCTGGATGTCTCGCATGGTGGTTGGCGACCGCATATCCAGTATTGTGGAGAGTTGTTTGGGGTTAGCCTCGATTCCTCGTTGTGTCACCAAGTACCCCAAAAATTCTCCTGAAGTGACGGAAATCGTGCACTTCACCGGATTCAGCTCCATTCCATACTTGTTGAGGATAGAAAAACATTCTCGGAGATTTCCAATGTGATTATCCTCTTGCAATGGCTTGACTCACATGTCGTCAATATACACCTCCATGGTTTTACCGAGCTTTTCGGAGAATATTTTTTTGACTAACCTTTGGTAGGTTGCTCCGGCGTTTTTTAACCCTAATGGCATTACCTTGTAGCAGTACAACCCTCTGTCCATTACAAAGACCGTCTTGTCCCTGTCGTCGAGATGCATGAGTATTTGATTATATCCTGAGAAAGGATCGAGAAATGAGAGCAGTTTATTGCCCGCGGTTGCCTCCACCAGTCGATCTATGTGCGGAAGAGAGAAACTATCCTTCGGCATGCCTTATTCAGGTCAGTCAAATCCACGCATACTCGCCACTTCCCGTTCTTTTTCTTCACCACTACAAAATTTGCTAACCAATCGGGATACTTAACCTCGATGATCGACCCAGCTTTTAACAATCGGTCTACCTCCGCGTTGACCGCCTCAGCTCTTTCTGGTCCGAGATTCTTACGCTTTTGGCGGACCGGTTTTTAGTTTGGATCAATGTTTAGCTCGTCGAATGTTACGTCTATCCCTATCCCTGCCATGTCGTCAATCGACCATGCAAAAGTATGTTTGTTCTCTTTCAGGAAGGCGACCAATTCTTTGAAAATCTCTCTCTCAAGTTTTGCTCCAATCCCTACACAGTGATCTGGGTTGTTAGGATCGATACAGACCTACCTTAGTTTACCCAATTCGGGGCTGCCTAGTTCTGCTTGATTCGCCGTTGTGTCGCTTGTGTCCGAAGCTCGGATCTGCAGTTGTCGTTGCGGCTCAGTTCTGTGCAATTTATTCTCAGTGACATGGCACAACGGGCAGTTCGTTGACTTCCATACACAGTTACTATCCCATCATTTACTGGGAATTTGATGCACTGGTAGTAAGTTGATGGGACAGCTCGCATCGAGTGGATCCACGGAGTGCCGAGGATGAGGTTGTATATATTTGGTGCATTTATGACTACGAATTGTGTCTCCATCTTAAGCTCCCCTAAGTATGTGCTAAGCTCGATTGTTCTTATCAACATCGTAGTCGCCCCATCGAAAGTCGTCAAAGGTTGCTTTGTCCTCGTCATTCGTGCCTCGGAGAGCCCATCTTATCGAACGTTTCTTTGCAAAGAAAATTCATCGTGCTTTTGGGGTCGACAAGAGCCCGTGTTATTTCGCAATCCTCTAATATTAACTCCAGTACTAGGGCATCGTTGTGTGGGTGTCTGACGCGTCTTGCTTTGTGCTCAGAAATGCCATAACTATGTCATGCGACGCTAGTGCCCCTATTTTGTCAGCTTCCGAGCTTACCCGCCTATTGTAGCTCTTTATATACCAGACCGAATCGTTGCAGAACGAGTTTGTCCCCATTATCATGTTGATTCGCTTCCTTTCTGTTGGCGGTTCTCCAATCTCTGGGCTCCACTTTTCACTGTTTCACTTTGAGAGACATGTGCCAATGTGGTGCCGCGCTCGTGCAGGCAGACCATCCTTTTGAGTTAACTCCTCCGACCGGTACTTGTTGAACAAGTATTGTTTGAAGCCATGGCATTCCTCCGTCGTATGGCCCGTGGCGTTGTGATACTCGCAGTATTCTTCCGATGCCTTTGCTCCGTCACCTCTCATCCAAGTGTTAGACCGTGGCTTATATCCTGCTCCTGAGCTTCTGTCTTGATTCCTCCCCCATGTAATTTGGTACGAACGATACTTGGTTGAGCTTCCATCAGATCGAGAACTCCCAGATGGCCGCCGTGCGTCCTTTTCATCCCTCGATTTTTCTTTGGAGGTCGGTTTTGAAATTGCAGCGTGTTTTGCTCTGCGTATGCGTTATTTTCGTCCTCGATCTGAATGAACCTTGAGGCGTGGTGAAGTGCATCTTCTAGGGAGACAGGTCGGTTCAGCATCAGGTCTTCCCCGAAGCAGGAGTAATACCAGAGAGCGTTCCTTAGTGCCGCAATTCTTGCCTCGTCTCCTACGACGATGTTGGAGATTACTGACTTAAACCTCGCTAAGAATGTGCGTAAAGATTCGTCCTACTTTTGTGACATAGTCCATAGGTCGGCATCTGAAGCTCCCTTCTCGATGTACATAGAGTAATGCTTGATGAAGTTCGTTGACAATTCATTAAAGTTGTCGATGGTATTGGCCTTCAGGCGCAAGAACCAATTGAAGGCAACTCCTGACAGATTTTTGACGAAGAGCTGGCAGTACCCAGCATCTTTGTTATCTGCCACGAACTTGACCTTGCCCATTGTGATGCAGAATGCCGTCATGTGAGCTCGGGGGTCCACTTTCCCTTCATAAGGTGCGATCTTAAGCTTGATGCTCGGTATGGTCGCGCTTATGATACGGTGTGTGAACGGGGTCTTCTGTGTCTCCTCTATTACTTTGTCAACTTCTGGTGCCGAGCTGGTTGCCTT
Organism: Anastatica hierochuntica; assembly: GCA_900406275.1. Lineage (NCBI taxonomy): Eukaryota > Viridiplantae > Streptophyta > Magnoliopsida > Brassicales > Brassicaceae > Anastatica > Anastatica hierochuntica. The sequence goes on along the minus strand of OVAN01009074.1, from coordinate 11,057 downwards.
GTGGATCTGGGATTGCATTGTTCAGAGTTTGGTCGTGGCTTGGGCAAGGGTTTGCCTCAGCGTTGAGAGCTCGGCATCCGTCTGCACGTGCGCCCCCTAGGTCTGACTCTTGCTGCCATGGCGTATGACCATCGCTTGACCTTCAGTTGGTGTTCACCCTGTTGTGGTCAGGTCGGGTGGCTGGATCTTGTAGCCCTCGAGGTGATTGCGACGACAGAGAATTCAACCTCACTTTGTTGAGTAGCCTGGATATGGGTCAATTCCTCCAGCCTCTGTCTTGATTGTCGTTCTTGCGCTTCCTATCTTTCGTTCGCCTCCAATAGGAGAGCGAAGATTCCCAGCATATTCTCGGGCAGCTGGGCCAGCGCCTCTTGTACGTTGACTGTCTGTGCTGCCGGATCTTGGGCTCGTCCTCCGGTCTCCGTGCCCCCATTGTTCGTGTCATCATCGATCAACGGTGGTGGTGGCGTGCCATTACCCTTGTTATCTCCGTTGTTTCCAGACATGATTTCCTGCAATCACCAAAGAAAGAACGACTGGGTAAAAGCATAACGGAACTGAGTACATATTTACCTGAGGTCCGGTTGTGGAATTTAGATGTAGCGAAGCGGAATCCACCCTCCTTCTAGCGCCAATTGATGGATCTCAAAATGCAACTCCGAAACAAGGTGTTCAATTTGTAACAAATGTAGTAAATAATGCGATAATTTTATTAAGTGCATTGATGAAAAGATGAAGTACAATGTTAGAGCTAATGAGATCATTATGAGAGCTTGTTTCTCTGTTCAAAAGTTAAGAGATCCCTCCCCCTCCTTGTACTCTCCTTCCTCCTTTTATCCTTCTCTAGTATGTGTAACCGCGATTAGATATTAACCTTATGATCTTCCCTTATCAATGTATCAGTTAATGTATTATGATTCTGTTGACTTGGTTGACTATTCTTAGTGATTTAGGCATTCTCTTCTCCTACGTCCCATATCCTTCTTTGCATTTCCTTTGGTTTCGCTATGGGCCTTCTTGGCCCATAGCCGATTCCTGGTTCGATATCCTGATTATTCAAACCGGATTTGGTAGGGTGGAATCCACCTCCATCAAAACTCAAACAAATCAAAGTTGCTTAGTGTCCATCTTTATTAAGATAGATTTTTTTTTCGATAAAAAAAAGGTTTACGGCCCGTGGACTTCTAATCTTTCTAGGGCCAAATCAAAACAAGTAAAATGCTTTCTAATCTGTGATCTTTTTTTAATAAAGGTGTTTTTACCACTGCACCAACACTTGGTTGGTTATTAACATAGTTTTTGCCATTATCACAGTTCTTTGTATTAGCGGTAGAAATTAGTATTAAACTATAGATAATGTTCTGTTTGTAAAAAGAAAAAATATATATATACATGTAAATAATCTTTTCTTAAAATGATTATTTTTGGGAATATAAAGGACACGTAGCCCAATTGATGAACAGAGGACGGCACCGAATCAATTTGACTTCACCTTTTCCTCTTACGATAGAGTCTCATCTCTTTCCTTTATATACTTCGTATCCTTCTTTTACGACCCTACGTCTCTCTCTCTCTCTCGTCTTTTTTACTTTATTAGTCCATCTTTAATATTAAAAAGTTAAATTCCATCGAGTGATAATTAATCAAAACGATGGGAAGATCACCACCATGTTGCAAGAAGAAGAATGGACTCAAGAAAGGACCATGGACTCCTGAAGAAGATCAGAAACTCATTGATTATATCAACAAACATGGACATGGAAATTGGAGAACTCTTCCCAAAAATGCTGGTTCGTATATATATCTTAGTAATTGCATTTTAATCATATTTTCATTCGTTGGTTGTTATTTATACAAGGTTTTGATTTTATTTTCTGTGGTATCACAATTATAGGGTTACAAAGATGTGGTAAGAGTTGTCGGCTCCGATGGACGAACTATCTCCGACCAGATATAAAACGAGGAAGATTCTCTTTCGAAGAAGAAGAAACTATCATTCAACTTCACAACATCATGGGAAACAAGTGAGTTTGAACATAATTTCAACAATTGTGATCTTCCCATGCATCTATGATTAGTTTTAGCATGGAATAATTATGTTCAATTATAAAAACAAACTTCTAGAAATATATAATAATGAGATATCATGTAGCAAATGTTTTGCAAATAAACGAGTGACACGTTGATTATGAAACTATCAACCTTTTAGAGAGTACAAAATGAAAAACGCTATTTCATATTTATCTTTAATCAACTATACATTGATCCTGACGTTGTTTGCTTTTTTGATAAACAATGTATAGGTGGTCTTCGATTGCGGCTAGACTGCCAGGAAGAACAGATAATGAGATCAAAAACTATTGGAACACACATATCAGAAAAAGATTTCTAAAAATGGGAATCGATCCGATTATACATAGTCCACGACTTGATCTTCTCGATATCTCCTTCATTCTCAGCCCATCTCTCTACAACTCTTCCCATCATCAAAATATGTTGAATATGTCAAGGCTCATGATGGGTGATGCTCATCATCAACCACTAGTTAACCCTGAGATTTTCAAACTCGCGACTACTCTCTTCACAACATCTCAACGTCATCATCAGAACCAAAACCATCATCCCCACACAATTAAACAAACCGAAATAAACCAATACCAAACCGGTACTCGAGAATTACAATCTTGTTTCCCTGTCATGGATAAATTCAAAGAGTCACAAGACCTCATGTCAGTGAAGACTGTCCTAGATCCAATGTCTTCTTTCCCATCAAACCACGATGATGATCATTCCAAGTTTAAATTTGGTTTTGAACCATTTTACTCCGACTTTGCTTCTGTTTTAACCACACCTTCCTCGAGCCTGACTCCAATAAACTCAAGTCCCACGACTTACATCAATAATAGCACTTGCAGCACTGATGATGAAAAAGAGAGTTACGGCAGTAATAACTTCATGAGTACTACTTCTGATATTCATGATTATTCGTTTGATGTTAATGGTTTTCTGCAATTCCAAGAAACAAAAAGCCATTGGGATAGAGCTATATAAAACAATACGTTGTATTGTTTTTTAGCTTTTGTTACATATGTAAGATACTATTTTTATTTAGTTTTATTTCTTTTCTTATTGTTCTTTTCCTTTAGTATATGTATATTAAAATTTATATGTCAAAAGCTAAAGAAAGCAACATCCCACCAATAAACAATATATGGAGTTACCATTATTGGTATCTACTCTTTTGTTTAATATATTTTTTTGGCTTTCCTTCTACATAAATGCATGTGGACGTACCAGCGATCGTATTAAATATGACTTGAGGAGAGGATTATATGTGAAATATGATTTGAACACTAGGATCGATCGATCGGATGTCGAGATCGATCGATTAGATCTATACCATCGCAATAGATATTTGCGAAAGTTAGCGATCGATCGGCGATAGATCGATCGACATATATTTTTATTTATTTGGAATTACCTGTTTTTCTCTATAAATACCAGAAAGTGAAAACTTTAATCCACTAGCACGAAAATTGTATTTTGATATATGTTTTCTTAATAAAAGTACTCTTTTTTTGTGGATGTAATCTTTTGGGTGAACCACGTTAAATCTCTGTGTTTTTTCTATTGCGTTTATCGAATCTGCTATCTGTTTATCTTTTTCTTCTCAATCGTGTGGGAACCAAAATTCGCACTGTCGATTTTCGTATTCGGAGGAAAGCCAGGAAACCCTAACTTTCTTTGAGCTCCCGGATTTCTGCTAAGCCAAACAACGATAGATCAAAAGTACGAAGAAAACAGACGACGAGGTAAAAGTAAAAGAGAATCGAAAGAAAATAGAGCAATAAAGATCTTATTATGAATCTGCGTTGAGCGTTACAACATGTGGTAAGTCGTGGCCGCGAGAGCTGTCAGCGAGTAACCTAGTTCTAACAGCGTAAGACTTGTAAAGCCCGCTAGCAAAAACGAAAATAAACCTAAAGCTTTAAGTATGAATTGTGAAGAAAATTTCTGTCTCCCCCTTCTCGTTCTCCTTAAACCCTCTTTTATATGCCTTCGTAAGCTGATCTCGTTTCCTTTTCCACCCTAGATTTGAGCATATCCTTTCGCGGAAATATTCCATTTTTTGGGAATATTCCATATCTTTACGAGTTTTCCACACTTATCTTCAGACTTTGACTTTATCGTATTTTATTTTTATCTTTCGCGGAATTCGGATAGACGCAATTGGGTCCGTTCTCGTTCTGAAATCGTAAGTGGACTTTTGTCGCATTTTGGGCCTTCCTGGGCCGTTTAGCGACCATGTGATCTTTACGATTTCTTTCGGAGAATGTCGGTGTTCGAGTTAACCGTTATCGTTTTATACGATCTATACGAAGTTTTCTACGACGAGTACAAGTCTTTATGATTATCGCCGCGAAACTTCAACGAAGATTCCAATCGAAACGAAACGAGAAACAATCGAACCGAGATTCGAGGGAGAGAATGGTCGAGAAGGCGTGGTCTAGTCAATCTGTGGGCGACTAGACGTTGCCCGTGTCTAGCCACCCGAGCGACTAGACGTGTCATGAGTCTAGTCGCCCGTTGGGAGACTAGACCTTTCGAGAGTCTATTCGCCCAACGGGTGACTAGACTTTGCACGAGCCTAGTCGCCCGTTGGGCGACTTGACTTTTACGAGAGTCTAGTCGTCCAACGGGCGGCTAGACTTGTCGTTGTTCGTATTGCTCGTATTTCCAAAGCGACGCGGTTATCCGTTGTTTACAGTGACTTCTTATTGCTCTGAAACTCGTTTATTGAGATCTCTCGAAGGTCTCGGACGTTGATTTCGTTATTCTCGCGTTTAGTTGTCCGCGAGTAACTGGACTTTGCGAAGCGGCCGCTTAAGGTTTGCTAGACGCGGAGCCTCGAAATTGATAATCTACTCACGATTTTCGTTTCCGAAAAAAAGACTATGTTTCCGTTAAGCTTTTAGGAATCGATTTCGTCGTGACCATTTTTGACATCAAAAAATCGCATCCGTCGTAACACTATACAAAGAGTAGTAGTATACAATGTTGGGGAAGCACGACACCTCGACCTTTTCCACGATCACGAGCTAAGAAAACTCTTGTACACTCGCCCCACAAAAGATGCAAGGATTCACTCTTTCTAGTAGGGAATACTTCACTCTTCCTCACTTATGAGAAGCCTTTCTTTCATGGTGGATAGTTAGGAATGAAGCCTCCTACCCCTATTTATACTACTCCATCTTCACATTGAATGGTGGGATGCATTGATTCTCTAGAATGCTCCACACACTCTAGGAGTCTCTACACTCTTCCATTCTCTTTTATACTCTTCCATAAGGTTCCGCAAGGTTCCACACATCTCTAGAATGTTCTAGAGGACTCCACACTATTCCACAAGCTTTTAGAGAGTTCTAGACTTCTCTAGGATTCTCCGGAACATTCTAGACTACTCTATAACCTTCCACACATTTCTAGAGATTTCTACATTTCTCTAGAGAACTACACAATATTCTAGAGAATTCTACTTATCTCCACATAGTTTTAGAATTCTCTATAACTTCACAAATTATTTGGAAATATTGAATTACATCCTAACAATTTCTCCCTTAATTCATATTTCCAAATATTTCAGTGATCTCCGAAAAATTTACTTTCTTTTCCTTGACTGCTCCAATGCATCTTCTTTGAATTATTCTTCCTTCCAAGAAACAAACATTCTTTTCATTTTTCTGTCCTTTCATGATTAAGCGTCTTCCCTTAAACACCTTGCACCACTTATTTGTGCCAACATACTTACACCCCTCTAATGTCAATGCACCCAACGAGATGACATTAGCTTTACTTGATGGCACATACTTCACATTGTGGAGAATGTGGCTTGTACCATTATGAAGCATCATATTTATGCTTCCAGAACCTTCAACTTCCAACTTCTCACCGTTAGCTAAGTTGAAGTGACCAAACTCTCCATTAGTGTTCAAGGTGTCAAACATGGCTTGATCTCGACATATGTGCATTGAGGCAGCGCTATCCATCACACACTTAGATTTGGAAACCTCTTCACTTGTTGCTAAGTAAACATCACCATCATCTACACCGCAGACCGCATTGGTATTAGAGTCACTATTATCCTTGCTTCGAGATGCCTCCCTAAACTTTTTCAAGTCCTCACTCAATTCATGACATCTCGCTTGAATGTGACCCTTTTTCCCACAATAATAGCACTTTATGTCACTTAGATCTTGGCGCGGCCGAGACTTTGATCTCCATCTAGGGTTACCTTGCCCTCTTGATAGGTTTCTCCCTCGCTCTTGTTCTCATTCTCCTACAACTAGTACGCCATCACCACTTGTGTTAACATTGTCATTCTTTAGCATCCTCTCACTCTCACGCAAAGCTGTTGTCACCTCATCTAATGTGAGAGTTGTCCTTCCTACAAGTACAGTTTGGACCAATGGTTTGTAGGATTTTGGTAGTGATGCTAATAACAACAATGTCTGCGCCTCATCTTTGATCTCCTTCCTCCATTTTGAGTGAGTACAACTCCATCTTTAAGCATAATCGGTTTGTCAGTGACTTCGACGCATAGATTCCCTCGAGCTTGTCCCACAATGCCTTCGATGTGGTCTCCTTCAACACACTAAACTTAATCTTGGGAGCAAGTGCCAACTGGATTGTACTCACAGCCTTTTTCTGCATCGTGCTCCATTCTCTATCACTCATGGAGATAGGCTTCTCCTCATCTAGAGCTTGATCCAGACCTTGCTGCAACAATAGATCTTGGATCGTATTCTGCCACAACGTAAAGTTGGTCTTCCCATCAAAGAGTGGGAGCTCAAACACCTTTGACATGTTTGATGCCATTACACTGTCACGAGATCTTTCTACTGAGAAAATATTCCCGTTCCTCTACCACTGAGAACCTTGGCTCTGATACCATTGTTAGGGAAGCACGACACCTCGACCTCTTCCAGGATCACGAGCTAAGAAAACTCTTGTACACTCGCCCCACAAAAGATGCAAGGATTCACTCTTTCTAGTTGGGAATACTTCACTCTTCCTCACTTATGAGAAGCCTTTCTTTCATGGTGGATAGTTAGGAATGAAGCCTCCCACCCCTATTTATACTACTCCATCTTCACATTGAATGGTGGGATGCATTGATTCTCTAGAATGCTTCACACACTCTAAGAGTCTCTACACTCTTTCATTCTCTTTTATACTCTTCCATAAGGTTCCGCAAGGTTCCACACATCTCTAGAATGTTCTAGAGGACTCCACACTATTCCATAAGCTTTTAAAGAATTCTAGACTTCTCTAGGATTCTCCGGAACATTCTAGACTACTCTATAACCTTCCACACATTTCTAGAGATTTCTACATTTCTCTAGAGAACTACACAATATTCTAGAGAATTCTACTTATCTCCACATAGTTTTAGAATTCTCTATAACTTCACATCCTAACATACAATCGATATGAAGAACTGAAGTTTTGCTGAAGCCGAAAGGAAGATAAATAATAGTATTGATAATTGACATCATTGACTTATTATGTCTTTTTTTTTTTTTGTCAACGACTTATTATGTCTTGTTTCCCTAAAGGAACTAACGGTAATATATGAGTCAAAATTAACAATATAATAACCAAAAAAATTCACTAGGATCAAGAAAATAGATTAGGCAACAATGAATTGTAGAGAAAACACTAGTGACCGAAATTGTAGAACTATGAATTACCGGTTACGTTATTATGTAAAGTTTAACGCGTAAGATGTAAAACATTATGTAACCAAAATTATAATTCATTAAACTGTGGCATGTTTCATAGATTATTATGACATATGTCAACCATTTAAGTTTTGTAATTTTGTATACATCAAATTTTAGTATTATAAAATTTTAAATATTAAATATGGTAATTTCATTCTAATTAATCGGATTATTGCATGTATTAACTATCTAAAAATAACTATTTTTGTTCAGTCAAATTTTATAATAAAAATACAAATATTAATTGTCAGTAATTTCATTAATAAGTAAAAGTAATTCATTAAAAGAATTTAGTCTTAAAAATACTTTACTGTAGTATTTTATCTAAATACTAATAATATATAGATTAATTCTTGGATTACTTAAATTTTATATAACAAAATTCATTTTTATAATACATGTCGTTTCATAAAATTAATGACGAGTTTAAAATTAGATATCTAACAACACAAATTATCATTTTAAAATCTTAATTAAAAAAATATTTTCTATATATATATTTATCTACGTATCACGTGAAGCCTTATCTAGTGGCTAATAAATTTCCCTCCACTAGTATTTGCTCATGTACAGTAACCCCTTTTCGGTTGGTAAGGCACGGGTACACTAAACACTAAATAAATATCGATGGAACAAGTTTATGGATTAAACGAGATTCAAGTTGGGATGTTCCCCCAACCTTTCCACCTTTTTTGAAATGATCCAAATAATATGGATTCCCGAGTAACTGGAAATGCCGCTGAGCTAGATAGGGTTGAAGCTCTAGTAACCTTCTATTTGATGCTTCATGTGAACCTCTATAATTTTATAATGTTGGGATCTTGAAAATTTATTAATTTATAGAAATATTAATTAATCAATAAAATACTAAAATATTAATTTGTAGAGAAAATTTAACTTTAGCATATATCTTAAACTTTTTTCTTAAAATAATATCATATTAAGAACTCAATTTAATATATACATGGAAATAAGATATAAATTTTTTAAATTATGATCAAGTACTCTCGACTATCACAATAGAAATAGATGTTAATAAAATATTAGACTATGAATTTGAAATGTTACATGTTCATAAATTTAAAATTTTAAATACCATGTTTTGTTATTAATAATCATTTAAAATTATATTGTGGTACATTTGTATGAAATTATTCATAAAATTCATTATTATTTTTAAAAGTCTTAAAAAATTGGAATGCAAATTGAAAAGACATTTGTAAAATTTTATATAATAAGTAAAATTAGATTTTGATATAGAACGGTGCACAAAGAAAATGATATAGAACAAGATCTAAAAACTATAAACTATGATATATATGCTATAATATAGTCAAATTTTGGTCTATCTTTTTTACACAAATTTTGGTATATCTTGCATAATTTATATAATTATTAATTATGGTATTACTAGACCACATTTTTATAAAAAAGTTTCAAAAATTTATTATCTTATTATCTTATCATAATTTGTCGAATTTTATCCATGTCAAATTTAAAACCGACAAAAATTTATTAATTTATAGTATTTATTAATTTTCAAATGTTTTACTATATCATTGTTTCGCTCACACTTATAGCTTATTTAGTCTATAAGCTTTCTTACAACATTATGTGTTAGCTTAATCTACGTGTATTTAGTTTCTAAACTTGATTATAAAATTAACCGGTTGTTATTATTACCTTTTAATATGTGTTGTAGGGAGAGCCATGTGAGAGTGAGGAGACGTGGGAAAATGCACGTGTAAACACGAGCTCGTGTATCCTACTTTCGTTGACATGTTGGGAGTAGCTGTTTGTTTTGACCGCTCGTTCCAGTGGCTCCGCTTTGTTTTTGGAAATTTGTGGCTCGGATTTAACTATATATAAAAAGTTTACTTTTTTATTTAATTGGGTTGAAAAAAGTTTCTCAAAATATTTGAACTATTAGAAATTAATCCGAGTATTGCTTTTCTCATTAATTTGAAATGAAGTTTGTATAGAATAATATATAGTGATACTTAAGCTTAACAATGATGATGATATTAATCTAGCAAATTGTAACTAACTTCCAATCCTCTAACTTACTTCTTATCTCCTTTGTATACTTGTCACATGCATATTCAATCTGATAGTCCCCCTGAAACTAGTGAGTAGATGTTCGTACACCAAGTTTACTTAAAGATTGTGAAATTGTGCAGGATATAATGGTTTTGTTAAATATATGCGACTTGAGAATCTGTATGAACGTGAAGAAAATTCGTCCTATCTTTAACCTCTTGTGAACGACATGACAATCTCTTTCGACGTGCTTTGTCCGTTCATGGAATATTGAGATTTTTTGATGTGAATAGCATCCATGTTGTCAGAATAAAGATATGTGAGAGCCGTCATTTCAATGCCTACGTATTGAAGAAGATTACGAAGCCAAACAATCTCTTTGATAACATAAGACATGCTTCTATAGTCTGCTTCGGCAGAGGGAAGCCAAACCATTTCCTGCTTCTTATATTTCCACGAGATCAAAGAATCTCCTAGAAAGATAGAATACCATGATATAGATCTTCTTGTATCCGAACAACATCCCCAATCAGCATCAACGAATCTGTTAAGTTCCTGAGTAGAAGAAGTCTTGTCCCACAATTCCTTTCATATATTGTAATATTTTTTGAATAGCTTTGAGAAGAGGAACCCGGGGTGAAGATATATATTGAGTCAACTTGTTGACAGCAAAGCAAATGTTCAATCATGAAATAGTCAAATAATTGATTTTTCCAATGGTACTTCTATAAGTTCTAGGATCACATATCAACTATCCTTCATCCTTGGATAATTTTTTTTGGTTCCATTGGAATTCAAGAAGGCTTACTGCCTAAAAAACCAATAGTATCAAGCAATTCCAAAGCATATTTTCGTTGTGAAAAAGAGATTCTGAGAGCTGTCTCGTAACTTAAAAAGATGTCTTGAGTACTGTCTTTAACCATTTTGTAGAATCTTTATTATTTGTAACAATGACAATATCAAAGATGTAGACTAATATAAGTGTGAAATAGTTACCTTATAACTTTGTGAACAAAGTATAATGTGAATTTTGCTTGATAATTCAAGATCTTGTAATGTTGTGCAAACATTTTTGTATCATTGCTTTGATGTTTGTTTTAAGCCATACAAGAACTTTTTTAGTTTACAAATGACATTGTAAGGCAAATCCTTAGGTAAATGTTTCTTGTATTCTAGAGGTAATCGCATATATATATATATATATATATATATATATATATATATATATATATA
>OVAN01009073.1:0-17198 GCA_900406275.1 Anastatica hierochuntica | reverse complement strand
CTTTAGATCCGTTCTCGTTTTTACTTTGTATTCGCTCACGTTAATATATCTTACGAATCCTGTCACTTGTTCACTGTTAATTCATATCACTTTGCAATATATTTCGTATTTCGTATTCTGTTATCTAACATACTCACGATTTCTGTCTTATTATCTTCGCAGTTTACTTTCGTATTTCTTATTCAATTATTCGCTAATTCGCTATCTCGATCTGTTGATCTTTGGCTAACAGAGTCCGTGAACCACATAACATTGACAGTGAGAATTTCGGTTCCCACATGCAATAACGACGAGGTGTAAATCAATCAAAGAAATGTTTGGCATCGGGTATTCTCAGGGAAACCATTCACTATTGATTCAAATTAGATACTAAGGAACAAGTTTTAATCCGTCTTGAACTCAAACACTAATGAAGACTTAATCTAGTTCTGTAGTATCAACTCCCTATGTATATGAAATGTCGGGACTAACTTCCGTTGACCCTCGACTTCTAATCATGCATTACTAACAAGTTTGGTATGTTCACTGTTCACTTAAACATCAATTTTTATTGGCTTAAGAAGAATTGCTCATCTAAGATTCTTTTAGGCATTTAAACAAACACTTTCCAAGCGTTAAATTACCTAAGTTAAGAAATTAAGTGATCAGATTAATTTCATGCATTAGGAACAATCATAGATGAAGATCCATTAGATTAAATCCCTAATCATGCAATTCTACATCAACAATTCATGAATCCCTATGTGAGAACCCTAAACCCAACGATCAGACTACTCACTCATGATAATTGCAAAAACACAGATCAAATTCAAGAGAGACATGATTGTATTTAACAAAAATAAGAGTAAATGTGTTCTGAAAGCTTCTCAAATCGAAATACAAAGATGCTTCTTCTCCCTAGGTTACAAAATCAATATCTTCTCTCTAAAAGTCTGTAAAAGTGCATAATGAAAGGGAAAAACACGAGCTCAGGTATTTGTATCAAAATCTGGTTCAAAATAAGTTTGGTCTGATTCTTCGGAAAATCGATCTGCAAAACGGGACAGCGATCGATCGATCCATGAACATGGGTCGATCGATCCTTGTCCAACTGTCTAGATATTTCAGCTTTTCACGAACACTTCCTTTGACGCTTGAAATCCATCCAAAATGCAATTTTCGCATAATCAAGCTCGATTCCTGTAAAAATAACAAAGAACACAAATCCGCGCCAAAAAGATCCGAATACATACTAAAAACCATAAATCTCGTGTAAAAATCGTAGTAAAAACTACTAAAATACTAACACATCAAATCCCCCAGACTTGAATCTTTACTTGTCCTCATGTAAAGGAAACGAAGACTAAGCCTGCAGGAAAAGAAACTCAAAGACCAAATGGATTGCATGCTACCAGAAAATCTTACTCTGCGCTACTTTCACTTACCATAAAGACTCATAACAGTTAGAAAATTCTCCCCAAGAATCGCTGCATAACCTCCCAAGCCCATTCATACTCTAAAATTTGGACCTGCAAATTCAGCTTCCATTTTAATAACTCTCTACATTCAATAAAGATAGGCGTGAAAATTTTCACCGAAGAACTCACAATCAGGAAATCAGGCTAGGTAGTCAAGGCTTTTAGTGGTGAGGCTTCGAGTGTTTCAGGTATCAAAAACTACGTCAAAATGCAAGACATTCTGCAAAATCGAAGGAGAGAAAGAGTATATTGACATCCATGTCCCCTAACAACCCAAGTACAATCCACCGATCAAAAAGTAAACCAAATATGTGCATTCTTCAGGGTGAATCTAATGAATAAAGTAATATGCAAATGTTAATTTCTAATCTAGATATACAGAATTCAAAAATAATTTTCGTTTTTTTTAAGACGAAAATCTGGAAGAAATTAGCATTTTGATGACACTTTTAAACTCTAAATCACCCATACAACATGAAGAAATGCAACATATCCATCTAAACCATCTAAGCACCCAACACCGAGAAATTAGACACTTAGGATCATATCTAAACCACCTAAAATGTACAATCCTACCTAAGCAATGAGAAGGATCATGTCTACCCTATTCTCTCCATTGTTTTTACAAATGTGTGCACATAAGATGAAAAAGAAAATGCATGGAGATTCAAGGAGATAAGGCAAGAGTGTGGTGCCAGACTAAAGATGAGTCTGGTCACTCAGGATTACCGAAAAGGATGGTAGAAAAAGAAATGGGGATGTAATCCTTAATAATGGGAGTATGATTCCTGATTTTAAGTTCCTGAACCAAAGCATTTAAATTCATTAGTATGCCAAATAAAATAGAGTTAAAAAAATTTCAGGCAAATGTCTGAGTTCCAGAGATTTCTAGTCGGGAGTTAGGTCATGAGTTAATCTGGATTGCCTATTCTAAAAGTCCAAATGAAATGGTTAATGAACATAAAAATGAAGTGCAATGTGAAGAGATAATAGTCTGAAATCATCATAAAGCATAAACAAATCCATAACTGACTCAATAGAAAACATCAAAATGACTCAAGCAACACCAAAACAAAAAGAAAAACATAAGTAACCTCCCCCTGACTTATTTCACACCGTCTCGGTGGGAAACAAATCCAAGGAAGGGGTAAGTAGCAGATAAAAATAAAATGAAAATCAAAAGAAACGGGAAAAAGCAAACTTACCTGAAATCGTGTAATATAGCCACGTAAATGAGACAGGAATCGATCGATCCAGAGATAGGGATCGATCAATCTCGGTCTGTCTGTCTGGTGATATGCTTCCTACAATACGACAGCCAAAAACACGAAAAAAGTCCAAAGCACCAAATACCAAAACACTAAACCAAAAACACTACAAAACAAACTAAAATGAAAAAGAAAACTACCTAGTGGGTTGCCTCCCACTCAATGCTTGTTTAGAGTCACGAGCCTGACTGTAGTGCGATTAGACGACAGGTGGATCCTCCAAAAGAATTCGCATTCTCTCGTTGGATGGCTCGTCTGCAATGTATGGCTTGAGTCTCTAGCCATTCATAGTGAATTTCCTCCCATTGTCATCAAGACCAACAACACCATATGGTCTACCCTCAGCAATCAGGAATGGTCCAGACCAACACGATTTGAACTTTCTTGGAAACAATCGCAAATGTGAGTTAAACAACAATACCTGATCGCCTACTGCGAAATGGCTTGAAATGATCCTCCTATCATGGAATGCTTTGGTTCGTCCTTTGTAGATCCTTGTGTTCTCATAAGCATTCAATCGAATCTCATCAAGTTCATTGAGTTGAATCATTCGCCTCTATGTTGCAGGCTTAATGTCGAAATTCAGCAACTTCGTAGCCCAAAGTCCCTTGTACTCGAGCTCAACAGGAAGATTACATGCCTTCCCATACACCAAATGAAACGGTTTAGTGGCTCGTGGTGTCTTGTAGGCAGTTCTATACGCCCATAGCGCATCATCTAGCTTCGCAGACCAATCTTTTCGATCCTTGCCTACAGTATTTTCCAAGATTCCCTTGATTTCCCTGTTGGAAATCTCAACTTGTTCACTTGTTTGAGGATGATAAGGTGTGGCTACCTTGTGTCTAACTCCATGTTTCGATGGAAAATTCTCAAACAACTTGTTGTTAAAATGGGATCCTCCATCACTTATTACCACTCTTGGCAAACCAAGGCAAGGAAAAATCAAAGATTTAAACATCTTTAGGACCACTATAGCATCATTAGAGGGGCTGGCTAGCGCCTCAACCCACTTGGATACATAGTCTACAACAACCAAAATATATTGATTTACGTAAGAAGATGGGAAAGGTCCCATGAAATCAATATCCCATACGTCAAAAACCTCTACTTCTAGGATGAAGTTCTGAGGCATTTCGTTCCGCTTACTGATGTAATCTGCCTGCAATACATTTGAAACAATCTTGAAAGTATCAAAATTTCTTGCATACTCAGAACCATGGCAGTGATACAAAACACCTTGAACCATAGACTCTGGGATACATCTGCGAAAAAGTCCATCAGCAAATCTCTTGTAGAGAAAAGGATCATCCCAGGAGTAATGTTTGACATCTCTGAGGAACTTCTTCTTCGCATAGCCTGTGAAATTTGGTTGCTCCACATCTGCACTCAAAAAATTCACAAAATCTTCAAACCAAGGAATTTCATCGTGAATTTGTGTAATGGCAAAACAATCAACATTATCCATGTATTCATCCTCCATCAAGGCAACCATATAAACATTCTCCTCAGGAGGCTATCATCGAGTGGTGTATCAGCTTCCACTCGCATTCGAGATAAATGGTCAGCAACACCATTCTCGATACCATGCTTATCAAGAATCTCCATATCAAATTCCTGTAGAAGAAAAACCCATGTCAACAGTCTCGGTTTAGCATCTTTCTTTGACATAAGGTACCTCAAAGCTGCATGATCAGTGTGAACAATGACTTTAGATCCCACTATGTACTGTCTTAAATTCTCAAATGCATAAACCACAACTAGGAGCTCCTTCTCCGTAGTTGCATACTTGATCTAAGTGTCATCAAGTGTTCTGCTGGCATAGTAAATCAGATTGGAGCTTGTTGTCCTTTCTTTGACCCAACACTTCTCTTACTGCATAGTCACTGGCGTCACACATCACCACGAAAGGTAAATCCCAGTCCGGTGGTTGCACAATTGGAGAGCTTACTAGTGCTTCCTTGATTGTCTGAAAAGCTAACAAACAATCAGTATCAAAATCAAATTTGACATCCTTACAGAGCAATCGAGTCATGTGTCTAGCTATCTTGGAAAAATCTTTGATGAACCGTCTGTAGAATCCTGCATGTCCGAGAAAGCTGCGGACATCCTTGATAGAAGTAGGAGGCTGCAGGCTCGTCATCACTTCCACCTTGGCCTTGCCAAGCAAAATCCCATCCTGCACCATAAAATGACATATCTCCCAATTGAAGACCAAGAGTTACTCTTCACATCGTTCTAAAACCCTACAAAGGTTAGACAAGGAGTTAGAAAACGAAGAACCATAAACATAAAAATTATCCATGAAGACTTCCATGATATCTTCGATCAAATCAGGGAAGATAGACATCATGCATCGCTGGAAAGTCACAAGTGCATTGCACAATCCAAATTGCATTCTCCGGTAAGCATATGTCACATATGGACATGTGAATGTAGTCTTTTCCTTGTCCGCCGGATGGATGGGAATCTGAAAGAAACCTAAATAGCCATCAAGAAAACAATACTAAGGATGATTAGCAAGTCTTTCCAGTATTTGATCAAAAAAGGATGTGGAAAGTGATCCTTTCTCGTGGTCGAATTCAACTTCCTGTAGTTAATAAACATCCTATGTCCAGTGATAGTCTTGGTGGGAATGAGCTCATTCTTCTCATTGGTGATGACAGTAATTCCACCTTTCTTTGGTACAACATGTACTGGACTCACCCATGTGCTGTCAGAAATAAGATATATGACACCTGCACCCAAAAGTTTCAGAATCTCCTTCTTGACAACCTCCGTCAGCTTAGGATTGACTCTCCTTTGATGTTCGATGGAAGTCTTGGATTCATTCTCCAAGTGGATCCTATGCATGCATAGATCTGGGGAAATACCTATAATATCATCCAAAGAATATCCCAACGCTTTTCTATACGTCCTTAACTTTGAAAGAAGCAAGGTAGTCTCAGTATTGTTCAGATTAGCATTGACAATTACAGGATATGTAGCGTTAGAACCTAAAAAACATGCCTTAGTCCTATAGGTAGTGGGTTGAGCTCGACTTTTGGATATTTTAGCTCGCTCCAATCAGCATTCGAATTCGCCACCAATGATGAAGATGTCACTGGTGGTATCTCCTCAAGCTTAATAAATGTGACATGCTTCTCAACAATAAGTGCAGAATCCATCAATTCAGCAACCTCAGAAGTACTTGCATCCAAAAACCCATATTCACTTTTAATTTGAGTTAAGGCTACCTGTAATGGATCCTCATTGTAGAGCTTCTCAGAAGTGTCCTAGATCACATCAGCAAGTGTATCAACCCAAAATGTGTGCCCATCAATGGTAGGCTTCTTCATGGATTTCTTGATGTTGAACTTCATAGTCACCTTCCCAAGTCGGAGATCTATATGATCGTTCTACACATCAATCATGGCATTAGCAGTAGATAGGAACAATCTTCCAAGGATAATAGGATCCTTGGGTTCTTCTTCCAGCTCCAAGACAACAAAGTCTGTGAAAACATATTTCTCTCCAACTACTACGGGAATGTTATCAAGAATACCCACTGGTCTTCGAATAGATCTATCTTCAAGCACCAAAGACATTCTTTTGGGTTTATAGTTAGTCAAATTTAGGCGCTGCAATATCGAGAGTGGCATCACACTAACTCCTGACTCAAAGGTAAGCGATCCAATCTTGCAAGGCAACACGAAAGGACCTGGATCTTGCAGTAAGAACTAAAACATTGTGTTCTAATGTCATGAGGTCTGAAAGAATCTCCTTCATATACCTCTTAAGAGAAGGTACCATCTTGACTGCTTTTACAAAAGGCAATCGAACATGTAACTCACCAACTAGATTCTTCAGTGTCTCATACTCTCTTTCCTTGATATTTTGACGACGTCTGAAAGGATATGGAGGCTTGGGAACATAAGTGTGATGCCACTCTCGATATCCTTTCAGACGTCGTCAAAATATCGTGTCAAATTCACCAACTGCGCATTTGTTTCATCGCGAAAATTCGACACCCTCTCGTTAGGAAAGGGATCGATTGATCCTCGAACAGGGATTGATCGATCCTTGTCCCTCTGTCCACAATTTGACACCTCCTTATCAGGACAAGGATCAATCAATCCAAGGACGGGGATCGATCGATCCTTGTCCCTCTGCCCAGGGGTTGCTTTAGGCACGGATCAATTGATCTGGGGGCATGGATCGACCGATCCTTGTCCCTCTGTCCTGGGCGTGTTTTTCAGCTCTTTTCCACTTCCCAGAGTAATGGCACTGCAATACTTCTTCGGGTTCTTCTCCAGTTTGCCAGGAAAGACACCCGGTGGAGCTCTGTTGCTCGCAGAAGATTGAGCAACTTGTGTTTCCAGCAATTACATATGAGTGCTCAATGTCTCGAACTTCCCATTGCCATCATTGTACATGTTATCCACCTTCTGATTCAAGTCCTCAGAGGACTTTATCTAATTCTCCAACACCTGCTGCAATATTTTCTTCAACTTATTATCTTGAGGAGACGTAGAAGACTGTTCTTGGTTCTGATTCTGATACCCCGACTGATAATTATTCTTAAATCCTCCTGAACCAAACTGCTTCTGCTAATAGCAACTGTTTCCGAAGCCACTATTCTGATTCTTGTTCTGGAATTCAAAGTCGAAGACACTCTGATTCTGATTGTAAGGCTTGTTCTGGAACTGGTTCTATTTGTTGAAACCTCTATTACCAAAGTTTCCTTGACCACCAATGTAATTCACATCTGCTTTGTCCACCATTCAACTCCTTAGACATGAATTCTTGGTACATCTGTCCCATCTTCTGCTCTTGAAGCACAGGTGTTTTGTTTTTCTCATCAACAATGTTCACTCCTTATTGATCTCTCCTCATTAGTTCATCGAGCTTTGACTGTAGATCATCATTTCACTTCACTTCTGATGGCACAACTCCTCTACCTCAATCATAATCTGATCTTCGATTAGCCTGACTATTCGCCATGTTATTCATCAATGTATAAGCTTCCTCCACAATCTTGGTACTGAAATCACCATTGCTAGCAGTGTCCATAGCATTCTGATATTTCTCCTCAACCCCATTGTAGAAAATGTAGAGGAGATTCCAATCTGTGAACCCATGATGAGGACAATCATTGAGGTACTCTCTGAATCTCTCCCAAGCTGCATGAAATCTTTCAACACACAATTGATGAAATCCTGAAGTCTTATTCCGCAGAGACATAGACCTTTATTTTGTGAAGAAATGACCAAGGAAAGTAGCCTTGATTTCGTCCCTTGTTCTGAAAGATTCAGGCTCTAGGATATTGTACCATCTTGTAGCCTTGTCATTCAGAGAGAAAGTGAACAACATATATTTCAGAGGCTCAGCAGGTACTCCGTTGTGATGAATAGTATTGCAGATGGCTTCAAACCTATCCAGATGGTGCGTTGGGTTTTGTGATGGCAACCCATGATATTGATTATGCTACACCAAGTTAATGAGACCAGTCTTGATCTCAAAGTCTCTTCTCTCAATGGGAGGCGGACAAATCCCAATATGATTCGCATAGAAGGCCTCCAGAGTGTCATATTGCCAGAGCCATCCTCTATCGAGGTTAATTTGCGCGTTGTTGCCCCTCAGCTGCAACATTCTGCTGGCCAGTATTCTGAGCACTAGCATTAGCACCACCACCAGCAGGTGGATCATCTCCTGTAAGGAGTCCAGGGAAGAGAGGATTTTGATGAACTTGAATGGGATTTCCCAAGTTGTCACGCATGATTTGTGCAAAGTCAAATTTCTCGATAACCTCCAGCAACTTCTCTTTCCTTTTCTGTCTCTCTAGACGCGAAGGTTCAAGTTCGAATTTCGCAAGATTTTTGATCCCTTGGCTTCTAGTATGAGGCCTGTTCATGCACCTGAAAGCACAAAAACAAGGAAGAAAAATAAGAGATTAAACAAAAATAAAGAAAAATTCCTTAGGCACGCAATGATCCTAAGTTCTAAGACTCCCTATTGGTACCCGGCAACGGCGCCAGAAAACTTGATAGCTTAAGTTTTCGCCCGAGAAAACAATGCAAGCGCAAAGATGTATGTTGTAGTGGTTCGGGATTGAATCCACAGAGACCAAAGGTAGCACAAACAATGTAGAATCAAACAACAAGTTAAAGCTAAAAAGATTTCTTTTGAGATGATGCAAATAATCGAAATTATGAAAGCAAAGAAAGCAGGCAACAACGACATGGTGTAAATCAATCAAAGAAGTGTTGGGCATCGGGTATTCTCAAGGAAAAATTTCTTTGTTGATTCAAATTATAGACTAGGGAACAAGTTTTAAACCGTCTTGAACACAAACACTAATGAAGACCTGATCTACTTCCGTAGTATCAACTCCATATGTATTAGAAATCTTGAGACTAACTTCCGTTGACCCTCGACTTCTAATCATGCATTACTAACATGTTTGATATGTTCACAATTCACTTAGACATCAATTTTCGTTGGCTTAAGAAGAATTGCTCATCTAAGATTCTTTCAGGCATTTAAGCAAACACTTTCCAGGCGTTAAATTACCGAAGTTCATAAACTAAGTGATCAAATTAATTTCATGCATTACGAACAATCATATATGAAGATCCATTAGATTAAATCCCTAATCATGTAATTCTACATCAACAATTCATGAATCAATATGTGAGAACCATGAACCCAATGATCAGACTTCTCACTCATGATAATTGCAAAAATACAGATCAAATTCAAGAGAGACATGATTGTGTTTAACAAAAATAAGAGTAAAAGGGTTCGGAAAGCTTCTCAGATCGAAGTACAAAGATGCTTCTTCTCCCTAGGTTACAAAATCAATCTCTGCTCTCTAAAAGTCAATAAAAGTGCATAATGAAAGGAAAAACACGAGCTCGTGTCTTTGTATCAAAACCCCGTTCGAAATAAGTTCGATCTGTTTCTTCGTAAAACCAGTCCGCAAAAAGGGACAACGATCGATCGATCCATGGACATGGACCGATCGATCCTTGTCCAGCTGTCTGGATATTTTAGCTTTTCACGAACACTTCCTTCGATGCTTGAAATCCATCCAAAATGCATTCTTTTCGCACAATCAAGCTCGATTCCTGTAAAAACAACAAAGAACACAAGTCCGCGCCAAAAAGATCTGAATACATACTAAAAACCATAAATCTCGTGTAAAAACCATAGTAAAAACTACTAAAATACTAACACATCGAGGCTCTAGAGGTGGATCTAAGGTGGAAATGGAGCTAAAAATCAAGAATAAAAGCAGCGAAATGCTATGGGAAAAATATGGATCAAGTAGAGCATTTAAGAGGAGGAAGAAGAGACAACAAGCTATCAAGGAGCCCAGCAGTCGACCCCTAGGTCAATTGTGAGTCACCTTTGGTCGACAGCAGCCTCCCGTGGTAGCTTTGCTGCCCAAGGCAAGCTCCTGTCAACCCTTGGTTGATGGTAGCTTGCATTTGGGCGACGACTGCCTCTTTTGACGTGAAGAAACCCTTTCTAGGGCACCCTTACTCCTTCCTCTTAGTATAAATAGCCTCTTATTGAACCAAGAACATAACTTTGCTTAACTATTGACAAACTTTACTTTTCTTTCATCTTTTTTGAGATCTAAACTATTGTAATAACTTCTTGTTTTTTTGAGTGATTTGGATCTTTTCTTCTCATCTCTTTCTCTAGATATATTGTCTAAGAACATGGGAGCTCAAAGACCAAACTCTTGTCTTTGGATTTTCATGACTCTTAGTGGCAGATTCTTCTTGGATCTTGAGATATGGTAGGCTAGGGTTAGATCTAGGGTTGTGATGGACGATTAGGCTAGATTTTGGCATAGATTCCTACTAGATATATTTTAGTTCATTAAAGTTTATTGCTTGTTCATTGATGCCTAGAAAATGTTCGATGAAATGGTTCAGAGAACTAGATCTATGTTTTTTACTTTGAGCTATGAGAGTAGTTTGCCCAGTGGGACATCAAGGTGTTAAATGACTAGAAGGGCTTGAGGAACACTATCATGTAGATGTTTAAATAGGCAACAAACTAGAGTTTAGCCTTGTAATGTGTATAGGTGAATAGATCTTCGCCGCGAGAGTTAGTTGATTGATAATAGAGGGATCCTTCTTCTAGGAATAGCTTCAATCCTCTAATAAAGCCTTATGAAAGTCCATCATATTACTAGATCGACCCCGAACCCATTACCATTATCTCAAGATCCTACCTTTTTATTGTTTACATTCAAGCTCACTCCTTTATTGCTTTACTTACTTTCTTGTTTACTTATTGCTTTCTGTTATGCATTTCCATTATGTTTCGCCTAGTTTGTTGGGGTCAAAAACGTTAACATCGAAATCAACGCCCAAAACTTCTGAACTGTTGGGGTCAAAAACGGTTACGACGAAATCGATGCCTAAAAGAGTAACAGAAACATCGTCTCTCCTTCAAAAATGAAAATTGTGAAAGGATTATCAATTTCGTGGCTCTTTCCATCTAGTTAATCTCATCTCGACCAAATGTCGAAGCTCCGCGTCTAGCAATCCATAAACGAGCTCCAGTCACTCGCGGGCAACTAAGCGCGAGAATAATGAAATTAACGTCCGAGACCTCCGAGAGACCTCAATAAACGAGTTCTGGAGCAATAATAAGTCACCGCAAATGACGGATAACCGCGTCGCTTCGAAAATACAAGCGATATGAACACCCGCAAGTCTAGGAGCCCAATGGGCGCCCAGACCCACGGTCTAGGCGTCCAATGGGCACCTGAACCCACGATCTAGGCGCCCAATGAGCGCATGGACCCACGGTCTAGGCGCCTAGACCCACGCTCTAGGCGCCCAATGGGCGCCCAGACACCGTCGAGGCGCCCAGACACCGTTGAGGCGCCCAATGGGCGCCCTGACACACGATCGAGACGCCCAATGGGTGCCCAAACCCACAGTCTAGACGCCCATGGTTGACTAGACCATACTTTCCCGATCGTCTTCTCCCTCGAATCTCGATTTGAGCGTTTCTTGCTTCGTCTCGGTTGGAATTTCTGTTGAAATCTCGTGGCACTAATTGTAAAGACTTTTATTTTTTGTATAAACTTCGTATCAATCATATAAAACGATAATGATTAACTCGAACACCGACATTGTCTTAACCATAAGATCGGTCTTATCATTTCGTAAAACCGTCACCGCGTAGTCATACGAAGAACGATTTCTTCGAAGGAAATCATAAAAAATCACTTTGTCGCTAAACGACCCACGAAGACCCAAAACGCGACAAATGTCCACTTACGATTTCGGGACGAGAACGGGCCCAGCTGCGTTAACGATCTACCCGAGTTTCGCGAAAGATAAAAGGAAAATACGATAAAGTCAAAATCTAAAGATAAATATGGAAAACTCGTAAAAATATGGGATATTCCGGAAAAATGGAATATTTCCACGGAAGGAGATGCACAATTCTAAGGCGGAAAAGGAAACGAGGTCAACCTACGAAGGCATATAAAAGAGGGGCAAAGGAGAACGAGAAGGGACACACATAAATTTCTTCACAATTAATACTTAGAGCTTCAGGGTTTATTTTTGTTTTTTGCTAGCGAGTTGCGTCTCAATTAGGTTTATCATTCTTACGCTGTTAGAACTAGCATACTCGCCGACAGCTCTCGCGGCCATGACTTACCACCTGTTGTAACGCTCAACGCAAATTCGGAATAAGATCTCTATTGCTTAACTCTGTTTTCGGTTCTCTTTTTACGTTTATCTAGTCATCTATTTTCTTCGTACTTTTGATATGTAGTTATTGGTTTAGCAGATATCCGGGACGTCAAGGAAATTAGGGTTTCCTGGCTTTCCTCTTAATATGAATATCGACAGTGCGAATTTCGGTTCCCACATTTTGGCACTAGAAGGAGGGGGCCTATTCACTAGTATGGATCAATCTAACTCGCAGCCGCAAAACACTAGATCGAACATGACTACAGACGTTCAGAACAATCAACCAGTTCGTGACGGCGACAATGCCAATAATGACGCTGAAAACACTCTGGTGATGAACAACGCCGCGGTCAGCGCTGACTTAAACACCACGGCGTTCGAGGAGATCAAAAAGATGTTCTCGACTCTTGAAAAGAAGTCGGCTGAACAAGACAAACTGACTAGCTCTCTCGCTAAACAGGTTGAAACCCTAACCACGAGGACTAGAACTATTCTTCCACGCAGAGCTACAAGACTCTTCGGAAGAAGACTCGACTTTGCAACTCAACTCGACAGATCCCGGAACACGCATGGAAAATGTCATAACAAAATTCTGACGAAATCACCCCTATCATAGCAGAGAACAATGTGGATGACCTTCTGACTTCCGAGAAGAAAACGGAAGAAAACGTAGTCGAGCAAATTGACTTAGACTCCAACGATCAATCCGATCCCACAGATGAGGACGCTGACGTACACCAAAAAAGGGTTAAGAGTCGCGCAACACAACAAAACTCTCGGCTCGACGAACCCATGACAGAAGAAGAAGAAAATGTCTTTTGGGTAGAACAAGAGAAACAAGTCGATGAGCAGGCCGAGTCATTCGCAGTAAACGTCGATCGTCTCGGAAAACTATTGATGATGACTTCGATGGGATTCGCGATCTCCTTGACTACATCACGAACACAGCAGCAAAGGTCAAAGGGATGAAAACTCAAATTCACCATGCGACCAGTGCCGCACCAGAGATTGATAGACTCCTCAAAGAGGCTCGAAAAAACTCCATTCTCTGCACCTACGGCCAACACTTGTGCAAGCGCCGTAGTCCTCAACAAAATCTAATATCTAATCGCTACATTTCGCGATTTCTTAGTCTACACAGAAAAGGACACGATAAAATCTGTCAAACCCTGTAAAATTTGTATCACTACCGAGTTAGAGAAATCTCAGCGCGTAAGGGTTTGACCAAAAGATGTTTTTTGAAAACTTTTCGGAAAAATGAAACTCGCTTCAACATCCCGAAATCATAGTCAAAATCTAGATTACTAGCGGAAATGAAAAAACGGAAAATCGAGTTGCCAATTCCCCACTGTTGTGTTTCTTCCGAAGAATTTTCGAAGGAATGAAGTTGATCTCTACCGAATCACTCGAAACCTTAAACGGCTGATGAAAACTAAACTAAGCAAAACGGGAGATTGTATCCCTCACTGCTAAAATGTTTTCTGAAGCCTAAAATTTCTTAAAAATTTGGTCTTCGATTCTATGCGACATATTCAGTGAATTCTCGACGATTGCACCTAAGCTTACTTCAGAAATCTACTCCAAGCCTCCTCGGATCAATCACGTGGAAACGAGAAAATTTCTAGTTAAAATAAGTCACGATAATTAAGTTCCGGAACAGCCGCAAAATGTGAGTTTTCCGGAAGATGGCTCTCGTACAGCCAAACTCGAAAACATGTTTACAACACGACTTTCGTAAAACTAATCTCATGACATTTTGCGGAATAATTTTCGTAAGGTTAAGCTTGATAACATTTTAGGAAACAACTTTCCTAAAATTCAACTCGACAGTATTTTGCAAAAAAACTTTCGTAAAATTGAATCTCGACGGTATTTTACAGAAAATCTTTTTTAGAATTAAGCTCCACAACACTTTATTGAATAACCTTCATAAAATTAAACTTGATAATATTTTACGAAACATCATTCGTAAAGTCACACAAGATTGAACAAAAAAAAGTCTCAAAGTAGGAAAGAGATGGAGCGAGAGCTGAAAAGTGAACTTCGCCTATCAATCTCTCTCCAGAGTCTCATTGTCCTCTATATTTTTCCTCATTTCCCGTGACCTCTAGCCGAAGCCTAAACATCCAACAATTCTCCCCGATCGCCCTTTGCATCTCCTGGTCGCCATTGGCTACTCGTAAACGCCAAAAGAATTTGGACGAGATACTTATTCATTTTTTGCAAAACCAATGATATGGTTAATGGAGCCCATATCGGGAAAGTATGGATAAATATTCTGGTTATCCGTAAAGGATAGACAAATACGAAAAGAGAAAGGGAAAACAAGCAAATAAAACGGAGAAGAGGCAAACTCGAATCCTCGAGAAGAAAGGTATGTCTGAATTTAAATTTTTTGAAATCAAACTTGGAATTTTTGTAGGGAGGTGCTGAGAAATAAAAATGCTTCGAAGATTGCCATAAACTTTAAAGGAACTTAGAATCTATGCAGATAGTCTATCGAGCTAAGTCTTAGGCAATTTTTCCTATCTCGCTTTATTGTTTCGTGATTGTTCAGGCATATCTTTCAAACCGATCTAAACTCTCGAAAAACCGAGAAACGATCGCCATGCATACTGAGCTCGCTTCCTAAAGAAAGAAACAACTAGAGACGCAAACGCCGTCTTAAAACCTACTTGTTCCTAGCAATTTTCTTAAACTTATATATTCCTAGTCGTCAACCTGAAACCCACCAAGTTACAATCCTAGCGTCGTCTTTAAACCGACCTAGATTGTCGATCAACCCAATCTTTGAAAGAAAAACGTACACAACCCTTCAAAATATCGGTTCAACCGTTTTCTTTCAAAAAAAGGAGGGAGTAGAAACGTATACTATACTCGTATACTCCCATACTTGAAAATTTTTTGTCTAGGCATCAAGAAGATGCTCTCGACAAAGAAAACTCTTGCAACAGTAGAAGGATAATCATTTAGGCAATGTGATGCCTCATAAAACTGATCATCTATTACTTCCGAGCCTACGGAAAATGAGATTGGTATCATGAAAAATGACTTTGCGATACAAAAACATGAACAATAAGAACCAAGACCTCGCTCGAGAGAATTACAAGTAATTTGCGGACAACACGCTCCGTTTACTTCTATGCTATTCTCTTCTCATAAAACTTACGTGAAACATCCTTCGTTTAGCCACACCAAGTTATGCGAAGAAAATTTCGGAAACAAACGTAACATGTTTTACGAAGAAGTGTTTTGGACAATTTGCGTATAGCTAAAAATAAAGTCATATTACTCGTCTCCCAACGAAAAAACTAAATTTTATCTCTTCGCACTACGATATTACAAATCTCATTCTTTAGCCATGCGGCTCGCTGGCTTGTGCCTTTTATTTCACTTGATTACGTCCGAGCAAGAAGTCATCCCGCACGGGTTCTTTATCGAGCCTCATAGGCTTTGTCTTCATCATACAAAAATAAAACAATTATCGTACGACTAAAGGAAACATTATATGAAGCATTAATCGTATAACTGATACCTAAAGTGGAAAATCGATATCTAACACTATCGGCCATCGTAACACGAAAACCTCCGACTTGGCCTGTCAACCTCAACAAATGCTCTTCGACCTTCGGCCCATTATGCCTTCCAATAAAATATAGAACTAGAATTCGACAACCCTTTTAGGAAAATTCTAAACTAACATGATCTTAATGTTAACACGAAAGAACCATGGTCTAATGCTTGACCAGAAACGTCCTTGGTTATACAGCTGAACACATCCTTCACGCTAAGCCAAAAAATTTGAGCGGCCATTGCTCCATCCAATCACTTGACGGCAAAACGACAATCCACGATTTGTCTAAAAACGCCAAGCGACAATTATGCAAAAATTATCGTATAACCCAGAATCGGAAATCATACGATAAGTTCTTAATATAAAAACTAGGTAGTAACTACCAGACGGTTAACACAAAACTTAAACTTGTCGACAACCGACCAAGTTCAATACGTTCCACAATTCACTTTGAGCCCGCAACGTTTTACCCATAAAACGTGGCATACAAGGAAAAACTCATAACAAAGCTGCTAGAGCAATCAAAGCTACTCCTAGACCAAGGATCCCTCTATATTCGACCAACCCACTCTCGTGACGGAGATCAATTCACTTATACACATTACAAGGCTCAACTCTCGTTTGTTGCCTATCTAAACATGTATGTGATAGTGAATATCATGCCCTTTCAGCCATTTAACACCTTGATGTCCCTTAGGGAAAACTACTCTCATAGCTCAAAGTGAAAAACATAGATCTAGTTCTGTGGGAACCGAAATTTTCACTGTCAATGTTATCTGGTTCACGGACTCTGTTAGCCAAAGATCAATAGATCGAGGTAGCGAATTAGCGAATAATTGAATAAGAAATACGAAAGTAAACTGCGAAGACAATAAGACAAAAATTGTGAGTAAGTTAGATAACAGAATACGAAAGACGAAATAGATTGTGAAGAGATATAGATTAACGGTGAACAAGTAACAGGATTCGTAAGATAGATAAACGAGAACGGATCTAAAGTATGCAAAAAGCATAAACGGAGAGCGATTCGACAGACACNACAGTTAACAAAGAAGTTAAGGGTCTTATTCGAATTTCGTGATCAGAGCGTGCGCAATCGGTGTTTAAGTCGTGGCCGCAAGACCTGTTGGTAACGATGACCTAGAACTAAGAGGCAGACTCGTAACCTAGTTGAGACGCAGCTCGCTAA
>OVAN01009072.1:326-17364 GCA_900406275.1 Anastatica hierochuntica | reverse complement strand
TTACTTCGTCTCCTGAATTCCGACAGACCCAGCCAAGTCCAGAGGTGTGATTAGAGTGTTTCCAAGATCCATCTACCCAGCAAGATAAGCCATCTGTAACAGATGATTGATGTATTCATATTTTATCGGTTTTTACTATGGTTTTCATTCGAGAATTACAGTTTTTAGTATGTATTCGGATCGTTTTTGCGGGGTTTGTTGTTCTTTGGTGTTTTTACAGGAACGGAGCTTGAATGGACTAAAAGAACGCATTTGGAGTGGATTTCAAGCACCGAAGAAAGTCTCAAGAAGACTGAAGAGATGTCCTCACAGAAGGACAGGGATCGATCGATCCTTGTCCTGTGAAGGGACATGGATCGATCGATCCTTGTCCCGAAATCGGACCATTTGTCGAAACGGAAATTTTTATAATAGTTTTCTGCCTTATAGTTTGACTTTAGCAAAATCGGTCGATGATCGGATCCAATTCTTGCTAAATATTCAACTTTAGAATGATTGAAAACGTTATGCCACTCTTCATTACCAACTGCGCGATCCAACTTACATCGGACATTCTGCTTATTTCGCGTGCCTTTCCATGAAAATTGGTCACCCGCACAGGGAAACTCCGTCATTCCACAGTGCCTTAGCATAACATTAAAGGGGACAAAAGATGCAGCAGGCCGCATACTACCCCCTTTTTCTCATGATTTCTGGTTAACTCATTTAAATCGCCAATTATTAACCATGGTTTAGATCTATTTGTCCCAATTTCCGTTAGTTTATCCCATACTAAGCACCGATTGGCCGCCACTGAATTTTTAAATTTAAATAAAAGATTTAATTATTTTTCAGATTTCAAATGAAGTCTGAATATGTTGTTTCTTACCTAAATTATCCTACTAAGTTTAATTTGATTGGGTTTTATGAAATTTTAATTTATATATGTCGTAATTGATCATGTTTATTTTATTCATAAGTATTTTTAATCAAACTAATTTTCCTGATTTTTTAAATTTAAATACATGATTTAATTATATATGCAGACTTCGTGCAGACTTCTCAGGGTTAGAAGGGTAATTGTCACATCTGTTGTTTTTTTTTGTCATAAGGGGGTAAATTGTAGTTTCCCTACCCCTTAAGTTACTTTTGCAATAAAAGAATGTTTGAGGTTACTCTCTTCTTTATTTAAATGTTTTAGGTTACTTTTGTTAATTTCTCCATTACCTTTTTCACATATTTCAACAACCTATTAGGATATTCTAATATTTTTTCAGATATTTATTTTCAAAATTGTGAACCAACATAAGTTAAAATCATCATTTTTCACCAAAATTTAAATATAGTTTGTTAAAACTTAAAATAAAATCATAATATTTTAAAAATAATTATGTTAAAATATTAATATTTTACAAATAAAATATTTTCTAAAAATAAAAAAAAATTTAAAGTGATAAAATATTTTAAAAACATGTAAATTTAAATAAATAATTTATATAAAATATACAAATTTAGTTTAGTCATCTGATTTTTTTTAAATACTCCAACAACTTTTATTTCACGGTATTTCAATTATTAAATATTATTCGAATCAAATTCGTACCTGAACCCGTGTGAATATCTGAAGAAACCCGAAATCCCAAAAATTCCAAATCTAAACACGAACCCGGATTTTGATATAATTGAAAATTTTAAAAATTGAACCTGAATCCGTATCCGAAACTCTAAATAACCGAAAATTCTTAATATGATTCTCGAAAAATCTAAACACAATCAATCATAAATTGAATACATTAAAATTTAAAAACATAAAACTAAATGTATTAACGTCAACGACACGTTACATAGTTTAAAATAACAATTACATACAGAAACAATTAAATGGAAATGAATTCCCTAGACTTAACTATTACATTAATTTATACGATGAATTTACCAAATAAAACTATGGGCTTATGGGAAGGACAAACCACCTATTATCGTATTATGCCCAAAGGACAAGAGCATATGATTAACAAAATACAATCTGTTTCTCCAATCCGTGTCCACTACGCGTAATCTTTATAATCTTAGCGATAGGAGTCAAAGATCTAGATCTGAGTTATTTTTATTTTTTATATATTAAAGCATTCGATAGTTTTTTACGTTTAAATGTTATGTCCTTTCTCTACTTTATATACTTTCTCAGAACTCACAGGCTAGTCCCAGTTCAAGCCACTTCTTTTAGTTACACCAACAAAACGAAAGAAACACACTAAAAAAATTTGAATATTGATTTTCATCTCAGGCAAAATTACTCCACATTGTTTTTTAGATTTCAGTGAGAAATTTTGGGTAATTTCAAAATCTTTTTGCTGTTTTCTGGATATAAATAAAAATGGTGGAAATAAGAGAAGGAGAGGAAACGATTGAAAGGAGATGCCAAGTAGCTAGGTGGGAATTAGAGCAGAAACTTGATCAACCCATGGATGAAGAAGCACATATACTCAAGAACATGAACAATGAAAAGGTCACATACTATTCTAATTAAATTTAATTTGTTGAGATTTTATGTAATCTCCTCCAATAACAATGACTATATAAAGGTCATCAATATTAAATCATCTAGAGGAGAGATGAACATACCTAACCAAGTTTGAGAATTGACAAAGCTTTTTTTTTTTTTTTTGACGGGTGAGAATTTGGCAAAGTTCTGGGTTTTGTTCTTTCTTATATATAGGTCTCCTGAAGTATCTTCTTTTGAGCTACTCATTAATGATGTTTGCGGATTCAAAAATTTTGACTGCACCATGGTTTTGCCTCTAATAATTAATTGACGAAACCCTATTAAATTTATTACACGAGTCAAAATACAAAAGAAACAATTACAAAGTCTTTTAGTCTAGGGAAACTCTTGATTTTAGTGAGAAACCTGAGTTTACAAATATCATACCAGATGCTTTGGAGTTGTTTATTTAACAAAAAAAAAGTATTTGTCCTTAAGATAATATTTGAAATTCATTATTGAAAAACATCTGGATATACATTATATGAGACATAAGTTTAGAAAGCAATTCAATCATGTAGGTTTAAGAGAAAGAAAGTTGAATCTTGATTTGTTTGTTAATCTTCAGGGGTTTTCAACTTTGATGCTGCTGAGGTTGGCTTTTCAGAGTCTAGGGATAGTTTATGGCGACTTGGGGACTTCTCCCTTGTACGTGTTTTACAATACGTTCCCTGAGGGCATAGATGACACCGAGGATGTGATTGGAGCACTTTCTTTGATCATTTACTCTCTCTTGCTTATCCCTCTAATCAAGTATGTCTTCATTGTCTGCAAAGCTAACGACAACGGTCAAGGTGAAACCTCTCTCCATAGATACGTTCAAATGAGTAGAGCCCCTGGTTTAACTGCTCACCTAAGTCTATCAATATTAACAGGTGGGACTCTAGCTATTTACTCGCTACTATGTAGACAGGGCAAACTGAAATTAATCTTGGATCAGCAACGTAGCGATGTGGAGCTCACAACCTATACTCGTACTTCCTTGCCTGTGGGGTCGTTGGCTGCAAAAACCATGAGTTGGTTGGAGAAGAAAGATTCTAGGAAGAGAGCTCTTCTGATCATTGTTCTTGTGGGAACTTGTATGACCATTGGTGATGGCATCTTTACCCCAGCCATCTCTGGTAACCCTTTCTGTGCTTTTGTAATTTTTTTTTTGGATCACAAAGATGATAGATTTGGCACTGAGTGTTTGATCATGCCTTTAGTTCTTTCAGCTACTGGTGGGATCAAAGTTAACAATCCCAAGATGGGTAGCGGTACATTTTAAAAGTTTTTCCAGATATTCTTAGCTAAATTTAGTATTAGCTAATCGTAGCTAAATTCCCAATTCCTTTGTTTCAGACACTGTTGTACTCGTGGCCGTTCTCATTTTAGTGGGCTTGTTTAGTATGCAGCGGTATGGTACAGACAAAGTTGCATGGCTCTTTGCCCCTATTGTTCTTGTTTGGTTACTCTTCATCGGAGGAACTGGATTATACAACATCTGCATATATGATACGATTGTTTTGAAAGCGTTCTCGCCCACATATGTATACATGTACTTCACAAGGAGAGGGAGAGATGGTTGGGTTTCCCTTGGGGGAATTTTGCTCAGTATAACAGGTTATATTTTAAAACTCTGAAGAAAAAGTAATAGCCCAAGCCATCTCTAAATGTTTCATTTTTGCTGTCCATCCTCTAAAAAATGCAGGGACCGAGGCACTATATGACGACATTGCTTATTTCCCATTGTTAGCTATACAACTCGCCTTTACGTTTTACGTGTTCCCTTGTCTTCTTTTAGCATACTGCGGTCAGGCAGCGTATCTTGTTAGAAACAAAGATAACTACGCAAATGCCTTCTATGAATCCATCCCGGGTTTGTCATAAGCCTTTTTGTTAAGCTTATTACTGATTTATACTCACTCATTGGTTGCTCTAAAAAAAACTAATTAAAATTTGTTTTGCTTTGACTACTCCACAGATAGTATATATTGGCCAATGTTTATAGTTGCAACAGGAGCTGCGATTGTTGGAAGCCAAGCTACAATATCGGGGACATATTCCATAATCAAGCAAGCTGTGGCTCATGGATGTTTTCCCCAAGTCAAAATAGTTCATACCTCAAAGAAATTCCTCGGTCAGATCTATAGCCCTGATATCAACTGGATACTCATGCTTGGTTGCATAGCCATCACTGCTAAGTTTAAGAATCAGAACCAAATAGGGAATGCATATGGTATGATGTTCATCTTAAACCATTTGATAAAAACGGATGTCTGACTATCATGGCGTATCATGATGAAATAGGGACCGCTGTCGCGGTTGTGATGCTTGTGACTACATTACTCATGGTGCTGCTTATGGTACTCGTGTGGCAGTGCCACTGGATCCTCGTCCTCATATTCACGCTACTCTCTCTCGTGGTGGAAGGTGCCTACTTCTCGGCTGTGCTTTTAAAGATCAATCAAGGAGGATGGGTTCCTCTTGTCGTGGCAGCAGTCCTTCTTCTTGTAATGTTGGTTTGGCATTATGTAAAATGTAAGCGATACGAGTTCCAGGTGCATAGTAAAGTGTCATTAAGTTGGATACTCAGCATGGGCCCTAGCCTTGGACTTGTAAGGGTCCCGGGAATTGGGATAGTCTACTCAGAACTAGCAAACGGAGTTCCTCACATATTCTCTCATTTCATAACCAACCTCCCCGCAATTCATTCGGTTGTAGTCTTTGTCTGCGTCAAGTACCTCCCCGTCTATACTGTCCCCGAAGAAGAGAGGTTCCTCGTGAAGAGAATCGGATCCAAAAGTTTTCGAATGTTCCGCTGCGTTGCCAGGTACTTTCAATGTTTCTTTCTCTTTTTTCCCAAAGCTTGTGTGGATTCTAAGACCTTGAAAAATGATTAAACAGGTACGGTTACAAGGATCTACACAAGAAAGATGACGATTTTGAGAACAAACTGTTTAACAACATGTTTTATTTCATTCGAATCGAAACAATGATGGAGCCAGTTTCAAACTCAAGAAAAGACTGTAGTGCTTCCATTTCCAGCCAGATGCGTCAGCCCATAGAATCGTTGGTAAACAACAATGACATAGACATGTTCTCTTCGATTGTCGACTGCACGGTATCAACATTGGATACGATCGTTCCTCTTGATTCGCCAAGAAACGCGGCGACTAACAACCAAGAAATTAAGGTGGATGAGGAGGAGATAGACGAACTAGAGTTTCTAAAGAGTTCTAGAGGCTCAGGGGTTGTTCACATTCTCGGAAACACTATCATTAAATCACGAAGAGGTTCATCACTTCCCAAAAGGATTGCCATTAACTATTTTTATGCGTTTCTTAAGAAGATTTGTAGGGGAAACAATGTCATCTTTAATGTTCCTCATGAGTCCTTTTTGAATGTTGGACAAGTTCTTTATGTCTAAAGGTTTATCGGTTTTATTTGGAGTTAGCATTTGACATTCGACAACTAATTTTGGGTTGAAGACCACCTTAGAAAATCGGATGTAGTCTTGGGTGTTCAATGGTTGCGGATGTTGGGAAAATGTTTGGTGGACTGGGAGCTTCATAAAGGTCACTTTTATTTTGTATGCAGGAAAGTCAGTGACTCTGAAGGGTGAGCCTTAGCTTCATGGTCGACAATAATACTTACAACTGTTATCAAATAAAAAATGGCTGAAGGATTTGGTGTCGATATGGATTTATGTACACAATCGATCAAATAATATGTGATTCTTACGACAATGCATCCTTTGTTACACAACTCTGCATCTGTATTTGACATGCAAAAATGATTGCCTCCGATTAGGGCAGAGAACATGCGATACATTTGGTTTCAAGGGCCACTGATGTGAAGTCAAGTCTTACTAAGTTAAAATCCTAACTGCAAGTGTACAACATCTGCAGTAATACAAAGAAGAATCATTTGTTTGAAACAGAGATGAGCCTAAGGAGTGAAGACAACCACTTTCGATGAAAAAAAAGAGACAAAGAAAAACGAAGTAATCTCTAGTTTCTTTTCAAGCACAACAAAACTCATTTAGTTATGAAAGAAATTAAACAGATTTCAAAATTCAAACTGTATCAACAATGGAAGTAAGAGAGAAGACTCTCGATGAAAGGATTTCTCAAAAAATAAGGAAAGAAGCAGAAGAACTTTCCTCCGACTGGTTTCTCGAGGAAGCATATCACCATGAAGGAAAAAATCGCGTTAACTCCATGTTATTGGAGGATATAGAGTTTGTTAGCTGTTAAACAGTTTGTTAGTTACTCTGTTAATGGCTAATTACTCTGTTATAACTCTGTTAACTTAGTGAAGTAGTATATAAGGAACTTTGTATAGTTTGGTTAACATTAATGAGAAATATACAGTTTAATTGCTTGGTTTAATATGATATCAGAGCAAATAAACAAAGTTTCTCTCTCTTCCGCTTTCCTCTTTGGTCAACGGCGATTTCAACTCCGGTGAGTCTATTTCAGCTCCGACGAGT
This sequence comes from Anastatica hierochuntica, assembly GCA_900406275.1. NCBI lineage: Eukaryota > Viridiplantae > Streptophyta > Magnoliopsida > Brassicales > Brassicaceae > Anastatica > Anastatica hierochuntica. The sequence goes on along the minus strand of OVAN01009072.1, from coordinate 10,366 downwards.
GCTCCGGTGATCGTTTTTCCTTTTCATTTCTCTTTGCGATAACTATTCTGTGATATGTGAGCTCAATTTCTTCAATTTCTGTGTTCTTATCACCATTTCTCTATCGCAATCTGTTCTTCTCTTTTATTGATCTTTGATAGTTTCGATTCTCTTATTCTCGAAGCTATTTCTCTTTCTCAAAACTGACGATCTTGTTTGTTAGATTTGATTCGATTCTTGATTCATCTCTTCAATGGCGCTGAATCTACGAATCCAGATTTAGCATTTCAATCAATTGACCATTACAACAATCCGTATTTCTTGCACAATTCAGATCATGCGGGACTTGTTTTGGTTTCAGATCGACTTACAACGGGAGCTGAATTCCATTCTTGGCGAAGATCCATTCGTATGGCTCTCAATGTGAGAAACAAACTTGGTTTCATCGACGGTACGATTCTCAAACCCCCTGATAATCATAGGGATGCTGGCTCTTGGTCTAGGTGTAACGATATGGTAGCAACTTGGCTTATCAATTCAGTCTCTAAGAAGATAGGTCAGAGTTTGTTATTTCTCTCTACTGCTGAATCCATTTGGAAGAATCTTATGGCACGTTTTAGACAAGATGATGCTCCTAGGGTGTTTGAGATTGAACAGAAGCTCAGTAGCATTCAACAAGGTTCACAAGATGTTAGTACTTACTATACAGAGCTTGTTACTCTCTGGGAAGAGTACAAGAACTATGTGGAACTTCCGGTTTGTTCTTGTGGTAGATGTGAATGCAATGCTGCTGCAAAATGGGAAGATTTGATGCAAAGAAGTCGTGTAACCAAATTCTTGATGGGGTTAAATGAATCCTATGATCCAATAAGACGTCATATACTCATGTTGAAGCCAATTCCTACAATTGAAGATGTTTTCAATATGGTTTCTCAGGATGAACGTCAAAAGTCTATTAAACCAGTCACTAAGCAAGAGAATGTGGCATTTCAAGCTTCTTCAGATACAGTAGTTGATACCTATACTGGTCAGTTTGACAATCAAGCTTATGCTACTACTTATCAAGGAAATCAAGGCAACTTTAGACCCAAACAAAGGCCTATGTGTACATTTTGTGGACAAGCTGGTCATCTGGTGCAAAAATGTTACAAGATCATTGGTTATCCACCAGGGCACAAATACAATTCAAACATCAATGCTGGCTATAATAGTACTGGGAACAATCCAAGGTTCAACTCACCAGCTGGATTTCAAGCTAGAGGTCAGTCCAATATTTTTTCCAGACCACCACAAGTGTCTCAGTTGCAGAAGAATGGGACTATAGCAAATGTGGTTTCTGGTTCTCAAGGGTATCTACCTCAGGCTAATAACCCCATGACATTGGATCTCAGTCAATTCAACTCTGATCAGGTTCAGGCACTCATTCAACAGCTTCAGGTTCATACCAATAGTCCAACACAAATGTCTTCTATTCCAAATTTAGGGACTTCTTCCATTACAGAAAATGGCTTTATGGCTCCTCAATCCTCTGCTGGTACATTCCCTTTTATCTCTTCTATTTCTTTTCCCTCCACTAGCCTCCGTTTTGAACACAACTGTCTCACCTTTCAACACCAATCCCTAAGTACTCTGTACAATAATCTTCCTTTTGGCTCATGGATAATTGATAGTGGAGCAACCACGCATGTGTGTTGTGATCTGACAATGTTTAGTCAAGTTTTCCCTGTGAATGGAGTTTCAGTTTCCTTACATGATGGCACTAGGAAATCCATTACACACACAGGCATAGTTCACATATCTGCATCACTCATTCTGCATAATGTCTTGCATGTTCCTTCATTTCATTTCAACCTGATTAGTGTAAGTAGTCTTTTAAATCATGATCAATCATCTGCTCACTTCTATTCTGATCATTGTTTCATTCAGGAACCTACTCAGGGCTTGATGATTGGTAGAGGCAAACTTTTACACAATCTCTACATTCTAGAGGTTGATGTTATCTCTCCCTCTACCAACCTTTGTGCTTCTTTACAAGTTGATGGACATCTTTGGCACCAGCGCCTTGGACATCCATCAGCTTCAAAATTACATGCTTTACCTGGTATTCTACCTGTTTCTCAGTCTGATATAAAGAAAATAGAGTCTTGTACAGTTTGTCCTTTAGCTAAGCAAAAGCGTCTCTCTTTTACTTCTCACAATAACATGTCTGAAAAACCATTTGATCTTGTTCATTTAGACGTTTGGGGTCCTTTTAAAGTAGAGTCTATAGAAGGATATAGACACTTTTTCACTCTGGTTGATGATTGCACTCGTGTAACATGGATCTATATGCTGAGAAATAAAAGTGAAGTTTCAATCATGTTTCCAATCTTTTTAAAGCATGTAGAAACTCAATATAATGGGAAAGTAAAAGCAATCCGTAGTGACAATGCTCCTGAATTGGCTTTTACTAATTTGATTCATAACACTGGTATTATTCATCAATACTCTTGTGCTTATACTCCACAACAAAACTCTATTGTGGAGAGAAAGCATCAGCATTTGCTTAGTGTTGCTAGAGCTCTGTTATTCCAATCAAATGTTCCTTTGATATATTGGCCTGATTGCATTCAAACAGCTGTTTTCTTGATCAATAGGACTCCATCTGTGTTACTGCATAACAAATCATCTTATGAAATGCTTTTGCATAAGATTCCTGATTATCATTTCTTGAAATCTTTTGGCTGTCTGTGCTATGTTTCAACTTTGCTTAAAGACAGACATAAGTTTTCTCCTAGGGTAGATGCTTGTGTTTTCCTAGGCTACCCTCCAGGAATGAAAGGATACAAAGTAATGAACATTGAGACCAATGAAATTTCCATCTCTAGGAATATCATTTTTCATGAAGCAATTTTTCCTTTTAAGAATGCTGCTGTTACTGAGTCTTCTCTGGACATGTTTTCAAAATATATTTTACCTACTTTACCACCTAGTTATGTAGAGGATAATGTTCATATCCCAGCATCTGTTCCTGTTGCTTCATCTCATGATCATGCATCATCAACATCTGCATCTAATGCATCATCTTCACACACAAGTGCACTTCCTAGTGCCACATCTATACCACATGAGACTGTGACTTCAGGAACAGGGCAAGCAAGATTACTCAATGTCAGGCCAAAACGAAATGCAAGAGCTCTAGGTTATCTCTCTGACTATCATTGTTCATTAGCTCAAATTTCTACACCCAAATTTCCAACCTCTTCAACTTTTGATCAATCAACACCTTTATATCCCATTGATTCTGTTCTCAACTACTCACACGTAAAACCACTCTATCAGTCCTTTGTCCTTTCTTACTCACTTGAAACAGAACCCACATCTTTTAAACAAGCCATAAAGTCTCCGTATTGGACCAAGGCCATGAATGAGGAATTTAGGACTATGGAAATCAATAGAACCTGGACTATTGAATCTTTACCCCCTGGTAAGAGTGCTATTGGCTGTAAATGGGTTTACAAACTCAAATACAATGCTGATGGGACACTAGAAAGACATAAAGCAAGACTTGTAGCAAAGGGCTATACACAGGAAGAAGGGATAGATTTCACTGAAACTTTTTCTCCTGTTGCTAAATTGGGAAGTGTGATGCTGCTTCTTGCTTTATCTGCTATTCAGGGTTGGGATCTATGCCAGATGGATGTCTCCAATGCATTTTTGCATGGAGACTTAGATGAAGAGATCTACATGAGCTTACCTCAAGGGTATACTCCAGCAGATGGCAGTGCTCTTCCTCCCAATCCTGTTTGTCGCCTACACAAATCAATCTATGGATTGAAATAGGCGTCAAGACAATGGTACCAATGTCTCTCTGCTGCATTGTTATCAGCTGGCTATTCACAACCTCCTTCAGACAACACTTTGTTCACAAGGTACACTAAATCATCCTTCACAGCCATCTTAGTGTATGTGGATGATATAATGATAGCTAGTAATAGCCCTACTGAAGTTGAATCTGTCAAAGAAGCTCTTAGACAGAGGTTTAAGATCAAAGATCTAGGGGAATTGAAGTTTTTCTTAGGTTTGGAAATAGCTAGAAACAGTTCAGGAATTTCAGTATCACAAAGGAAATATGCTCTTAATCTCCTAGCTGATACTGGTTTGCTTGCTTCCAAGCCTTCCTCTGTGCCAATGGATCCAACTCTGAAATTTAGCAAAGACACAGGGGATCCTCTAGCTGATGCAACACCTTATAGAGAACTAATTGGCAGATTGTTATACCTTACAATCACAAGGCCAGATATAACATTTGCTGTACACAGATTAAGCCAGTTTCTCTCTGCTCCTACGGATGTTCACCTTCAAGCTGCTTACAAAATACTGAGGTACATAAAGGGAAACCCTGGACAAGGATTATTCTATGCTGCAGACTCAGAGATTTGTCTCAATGGTTACTCAGATGCAGATTGGGCCACATGTCCTGACAGTAGGAGATCCATTACAGGTTACTGCATGTATCTAGGCAAGTCTTTGATCAGCTGGAAGTCCAAGAAACAGGATGTGGTAAGCAGAAGCAGCACAGAGGCAGAATATAGGAGTATGGCACATGCCACTTGTGAGCTGTTATGGTTGCAGAAGTTACTCACAGACATGAACATTAAGGTACAATCTCCTGCAAAACTATTCTGTGATAACAAGTCTGCAATGCATATAGCTTCGAATCCTGTATTTCACGAAAGGACCAAGCACGTCGAGAATGACTGTCACACAGTCAGGGATCAAGTCAAGAAAGGTTTTCTGTCTCTGCATCATGTTTCTACTTCAGATCAGCATGCAGATATTCTTACAAAAGCCTTGCACCCGGGTCCTTTTCATTCTATTCTCCGGAGAATGTCTATCTCAAGCCTTTTTCAAGATAATTTTGCTTCAGGGACTTCATTTCAAAAGGCTCGAGGGGGGTGTATTGGAGGATATAGAGTTTGTTAGCTGTTAAACAGTTTGTTAGTTACTCTGTTAATGGCTAATTACTCTGTTATAACTCTGTTAACTTAGTGAAGTAGTATATAAGGAACTTTGTATAGTTTGGTTAACATTAATGAGAAATATACAGTTTAATTGCTTGGTTTAATACATGTTAATTCCAGATTTGCCAATTAGATATATCTCTTACGATGAAGAAGGAATCGCAACAGGCACTAAAAGGGAAATAGGGTTAGTTGGGTCGATACTTTTAGTGGAGGTTATTGGTTCTATGATTTTAATGGATTTGAAAATTTTAATGGATTTTGATTTTTCTTCAAAAATCAAAAGATTTCAAAATTTATACTAGTGGATTTCATAATCTAAACAAATGGATTTTAAAATTCAAACGAGTGGATAAATATAAAGATAAATAACATTTTAGTTTTTTCGTCTATCATCGTATAAAATATCTCCATATATCTGATCCAATGGTTGCTTATTAACTTCTTCAAGATCTTTTTTTTCATCCTCCTTCTTCTGTATAAGAATTTTTTTCTTCGGGAAAAAAATTTGTTCGGCATAATTTTCGTAGAAAGTTGTGTAAACCAACACATGCAACTACAATCTCTATTTGTGTCTTATACGAAAAATGTGGTGCATGCTTAAAAATAAGAAATCGAAATTTAAAAGTATCAAATATTCTCTCAATAACGTTTCCCAAATATGCATGATGACAGTTAAACAACTCTTTCATTTTGTAGAGTAGAATCTTGACTTGAATTTCGAAATCGTAGACCTTTTTTTTCTTGTATTCTAAACCATGATCCATAGATATATGATATATGCAAAGTGAGAGCGAGGCATGTGTTATTAGTTCCTAATTGTTAGATATTTTTCGTAGTGGTTAATAAAACAAAATTTTCAAAATACATGTTTCAAATTCAATATTTGAGCTTTTGAAGTTTTGTCTCTAAAACACTTATAAATACACTTAAATCAAATTTAAAATCAAATTCATATATAAATCCTAAATATTGAATAACTCTTGATTTTAATATGGATTTCAAAATCATAGAACCAATAATATATTATCTCAATATAGATTTTAAAATCATTGATCTAATAACATATGATTTGATTTGGAAATCTAAATTCATTAAAATCATAGAAGCAATAACACCCCCTTACTATCTTTATGTTTCTGAGAAATAATGTTTTTAGCATATAGTATAAGACTATGTAATATATAACTATATGTAATATATTATGTATAATAATAAAATTTCGGGCATCCGATTGGGTTTCTGTTCCGATCTGAACTGAACTGTTACGCGATTTACCCATCACTCAAGAACCATTTAGATTTTGCCTTGTGTTGGGCCTGAATCCGGCCCATTACTCAAAGTGCATAACAAGTCATGAATCAAGGCCTAAGAAGGGGAATGTTAGAGCTCGCAATGGGCCTACACCACATCCACGAGGAGTTAGTTATCACGACGAGATAAAAACAGGTCTCGTTGAGTAGGGAGCTGGTACAACAGGTCTCGGATAGATGGAAAGGGTCATAAGACCCGGTCAAATAAGTTGTTGGACGCTCCGGGAATCAAGGAAGAAATCTAGGAACTGTTGCAACTATCTCGTAGCGGAGAAAGAGCTATTTAAGGAGGAAGAAAAGCGAACAAGAGTCTCTCTTCAACTACTCTTCAATCTAGAAACTTTTACCTACTTTGGATTATTGTTGTATCGATCTTAAGTAATATTTTCATTTCCTTCATTGATCATTCGTCACGCTAAATCTCTTTTGTATTCTTTTATTCCGATTACAATCATCAATACAAATAGCTTTCGTTCTTTAAGTTCTTACGGGATTCAACCCACGCAATCTCTCCCTAAACCTAAATATTATTCACTAAACCTAAGAGGTGAGTTTAATCCCTCACACCTTGTAACTGAAACCAAACCAAACCCCCCTTTTCGGATCAGTTCTAATTCGGATTTTCAAATCCATATTATATGTCAGCCTTACTATCACTTGTGCAAAAAAGTTTTCTAACTTTGAGTCGACTTTGCAAAAATAGGATTGACATGGTTGACTCAGAATTGAAAAAATATAGCTGTTAGTTTCGTAGTTAAGTCAGAATTTTTTAATCCTAGTTTTGTGAAGTCAACTAAAGTTTAGAAATATATCTCCGCAAGTGATAGTTGAAGAATAAAATTCTCTATTGCAAATATTCAAAGAATTATACTAATTAAAAGAGAATATTCTAAGCCTCTCAACCTATCCACCTAAAGTTTTTAAAATCTTTTTGAATTTGGAAACATTAACATAACTCACATCTCTTCTACTTATGCCACATCATTACATTTTTTTTTGATCAGATGCCACATCAGTACATTTAACTAAACTTTATGTGACTAAAAAGCTTCCATGAGTTATGCAGGTTTAAACATTTTAAACATTATTTAACTTTAATTAGGGTTAATAAACCACCAGTCGCTCCAACTTCTTTTCATGTTTTGGGCTAAACTCATCCACTTTCCTATTCATGTATTCGAAGCTAAAACTGATAGAAAAGAATAGCGCTCCATCTATTTCAGCTAACTAAATCAGCATCATTCATATTTAGATCAATAAGAAAGTGTGGAAGCGAGGGGAAGAAGAAGCAGAAGATTTGATACAAATTTTTAGGATACGTCAAGATCTTTATGAAATCGTTTCTATCGAAGTAACCGAAGAAGAAGAAAAACAAGATGTGGTTGTAGCAGAGGAGGTCGTGGAGGTTCAATAAATCGCATCTTCTCAGTACAGCGTGAGGGATGATGATACTTCGGTAAAGAAAGGAGAAAACGACGGAAAGAAAAAGTATTGGGTATCTTAAAATCGTTTACGAACGATTTGATGCCTCCTTGACGTGCTTGAAAAATGACTGCTACAATGGTGTGGGTACATAAAGAGTTGGTGATGGAATTAGAAATGCGTGAAATTGTTAAATTCTTCACGTTTTCTTAAGGTTTGATAGACATTTATTGGTATAAACTAAACAATGATGTTATTCTGGCTTTACGTTGTTGTTCCTTTAGATATGAAAGAGTGCACAAAACTACACAAAGGATAACACCGAGTGGAAGCTCAAAATAAAAAAAGAAAGGATAGCTTTTTGTGAAGTTAAGACCACTGAACAACAAGAAATAATCAGCTTAAGACCAAATTGTTTAGGAATGTATATGATCACACCATTGTGTCTAGACGACAAAATTGAAAACGTTTGCATCAAAAGTCCTCATTTACATGGTATATGAAGTTAATATATGGTTTTACTTTATGTTTTCAACTCTTCGTTCCTGTGGGATGTACAATGTTTAACGTACTTTTTAATTTCAAGGTGTTTAACAAAAATTATTTATGAAAGTGGTGTGAAGAATGTTCCTCTTCTATCTTGACGTCGCCAAAAGGTAGTCAGTCACTCATAGCTGAATTATATTTTCTGTATGTGCGTTCAAGCTATCAGATAATTGAGAATTTGATTCTACATTAAATAATATACACACCAACAAAACTTTATTTAAAATTAGAATCGGTGTTTAGGGTGGACTTTTTTTGTTAGTGTGAAGTCACCACGGTAGTTTGTTCTTATATGTTTATGTGATTTGGAATTACAATGTGAAGTTTTGCCGAATAGTGATTGTATTTGAGTTTCTGAATGTCGGAAATGAAACCCACCACTTTAGGTTTGGTATTGGTTTTGCAGGGCACAAGACGAAGAGTGGACCAAAGCCTACGTTGGTTAAACTAAAGAAGAACGCTAGAAACGTAAAAGGAACCTCTTTCTCCGGCGAGGTCCTCTTGGGGTTCAACCCTTTTGTGCCGCCCAGTAAGAGCAAGTGGTTCTACTATATTGATTGTTTATTTACTTAAAGATGTATACTTTGTGAGTTTACATGGGTATCTTTTAGGTAGTCTCCACATGAATAGTGTGAATGATAGAAATGATGGCGAATCACTTGGGGGTAAACGTTTTGGTTTTGAAGAAAATGGGAATTGTTCTGGTTCAAAAGTAAGTGGAGGTAATGTGCCTTTGTCTGATGAGGAGGAGTTTAACACATTTATAGATGACTCTGTCTTCACTCCGTAACTCACAAAAACATTCAAATGGAGTTTCAGGAAAGATATATGATGAAGATGACAATAAGGAAAATATCATACTATATAGCGAAACCACATCTTGCGATGTATGTGAGGTTTGGCCACTAAGGTATCATATACTAACTCGAGAGCTTCAACTTGGTATCATTTACAAAGAAAAAACACACATTTTACAACTGAACCGCCTTTATAACTAGACTTTGCATTGCAATGATTTGTTATGCTCTCTAATAGGTGTGGTGCTTTTAGAGTTACTCACTAATCCAACACTTTTTGCTTCCTGTTATGCATTTTACATTACATGGTCGTCATCATTAACAATTTAAGCATACCTAGATGGTGAGGCAACTCAAAGGCAGAAATGAAGTAAGTAACCAAACACATATAATTAGTCATGGAAAAGTAACTAGGACATCTGATAGTTCAGGTTTTCGCCCGAGATAACACTGCAAGCGCACAGATGTACGTTGTAGTGGTTCGACATCGAATCCACAGAGACCAAAGATAGCACGAAGAAATATTATACCAAACACCGGGCTAAGGCTAAAAACATGTCCTTAAGAATGGTGCAAAAATCGAGAATAAGAAAGCAAAGAAAAGCAGGCAGCAACGTAAGGTTGTAAAACAATCAAAGAAGTGTTGGGCGTCGGGTATTCTCAGGGAAACAATTCATTGTTGATTCAAACTACAGATTAGGGAATAGGTAAAAACAGTATTGAACTCAAATTCTAATGTGGAACTAATCTACTTCCGTACTCACAGCGCCCTATGCACTAGAAACCTCGAGACTAACTTCCGTTGACCCTCGATTTCTAGTCATGCAGTACTAATAGGTTTGATNGGCTTAAGAAGAATTGATCATTTATAATTATTTTAGGCATTTAAACATTCACCTTCCAGCAGTTAAATTACCTAAGTTAAAAAACTAAGTGATCAATTCAGTTTCATGCATTACGAACAATCATAGACGAAGATC
>OVAN01009071.1:158-17365 GCA_900406275.1 Anastatica hierochuntica | reverse complement strand
ACATAAAACATATATACGGTCGACCATTTGTAAACCGTACTTATTAAAATAATACACATTTGCAAAAGGCACAAACTCTATGCCAGCAACACAGCTCCTTATCCCAACAGATATCCACTAANCACAGCTCCTTAACCCAACCGATATCCACTAAGGTTACCTGCAAAACGAAGAGTCTAATGAGCAACTAATTTGCTCAGTGAGTTGGGTCTCCTAAGATTAGTCTTTCCCCCCAATACACTGTAATGAAACAATCAGTCAATCAATAAATACTCAAGCATCACGACAAAGCAAGCAAAGCATAACACTCAACAGATATCATGCAATGCAGCACACATCTAATCATCATGCAATGCAATTCACATTTAATCATCATGCAATGCAACACACATCCAATCCCTCGAGGGTTGTCAATCTCGTTGGCCATTCCACTCATCACAACTCATCACACAACCTCTAGGCTAGGCACATTGTCGGATCGGCCAAGGGTCTCACTTTGAGCCCTTGACTTCACGCAGTCCGACAAGGGTCTATCGCCACTGTGAAACAACCATAAGCCGGTCACACAGACTTCACGTAGCTTATGGAGGTCCACATCCCAACCGCATAATCATGCAGCAAGCTCCTCCTAGAGATANCCCGGAGATCAACCCGGGCAGGGCTCAGTGTCGAGTCATGGAACAAATCCCGCTCCGATCACCGGGTAGAGGGGCCAACCATCACAACATCACGGGTTCCTCACCAAGCAAACCCCGAACAAACAAGTTATATCGTCCAAACCAAGGTTTAAACGATACAACATACAACATGCATATAACAACACATCACAACATTTATGTTATACCTTCCGGGCCGAGGTCCGAATGATATAACCCAATACAACATGCATTACACAATCAATAATATCACATCATAACAAGCAATCAATCAATCAATCATTATTCCCATTATCCGTTTTTCCTATGTCCGTCCATTCACTTATTCATTTCCTAGTTCTATGGTGTAACATGCAACACGCAATACTTTTGTTTTGCAGGCGCTAATCGCTCCTAACTAACCATCCTATAACCCGAGACTCACNNNTGCGAAAATCCTAGTTCCGAACAGTCGGATACACATGGTTAACAGTCGGTAACATGCTATCCTAAGCATCCGAACAATAAACAGCAGTCGGATACACGATCGGTATGGTCGGATACACGATCGGTTAATCAAAGTGCACGAGAAACACGGTTCGGGGTTAAATGACTTACCCGGATGGTGTCCTGATCGAGGTACACGATAGTTCTCGGCAGCAACCTACTTGGGCACGATGAAACTCTTCAAAATCTTACTTGGGCACGAGAGAAAATCTCCAAAAACTCGCTCCGAACAGTTTTTACACGATCGGACAGATTCTGCTACGCTCGGACAGAGTTTCGCTACGGTCGGGTAAGGTGTTTAACGATCGGATCACGCTCGGGTAAGGTTTTTCTTGAGCCAAATTTTGTCTAATAGTTGGGAAGCTATAACACGGTATGAGGGAGTATTTATAGGGTTAAAGGCACGAAGAAAAACCTTCAGAACTTACTTGGGCACGGGCCGAACGTTCCCGAACATGTCTGGCAAGAGTCCGAACACGTCAGAACACGACTGGGCACGAGAGTCTCTCCCACAACACGTTCGGAATGGAGGAAAATGGGGTAAGGGGTGGGTTTTTATAGTACCTAAGGGGCTGGTGGTGAGTCACAAGTGGGACACTAAGCTCAGGCCATAAGATGACACGTGGCGACCTATGCCAAGCACGCAAGCAGGCTGGTGCATTATCCGAACGCGTATCCGATCGCGTATTTTCCTAATCCGAACGTACATGATCGTGTCAAACTATTCCCGATCATGTCTGATCGTATCGGGACGTCCGTTACGCAGATTTGAACGTGCCGAATACACGCCGGCAATCGGGAAACATATTCCTTCGAGAAAAACTTGATTTTTACCGGGGAAATTCCTTACCAAACATTCCTAAGGCCAATTTACCTTCTTTGGCCGAGGAATAATTTTTCGACTAATTTCCCAACCGTCTAATGCTTTTTAGGCCGAACCGTCAGCATTTTCAATCTTTTAAATTTCCTAAGGAATCCATTCGTACGACCCCTTCTCCCGGGTTCCAACTTAAAAAATTTTGCCTTCTTCCAAGTCACTCACTCAGCTTCCGTTTCTCACTAACCAGTCACTTGGCCAAAATTTTATCCAATCGCGAGGGTTATTACAGTGACCCCCTGGTGTAGATCCGACTTTTGTTGATAGGCACTCTGGTTCCAAGGAGGAAAGGCGTCCTTAGCTTCAACAGAAGTCCTCTAGGGCATTGCATGGATTGTCACCTTATCTTCGTCGTTAGAGATGTAATGATGAAACCCAATGTAATAGCTTTCATTCTGATGAGAAGATGCTTTGTAGTGTTTGGCTTGTCATCGTTACTTCGTGAGAATTTTTCTGATGATGTAATAAAATCTGCATGCTCCTTTTCCTTTTGTGTATTTATTATCCAAATTTGTCGCCATGGCCTTCTATCACATCTGACTTGGCTTCCACTCCTTTGATCCATTCATTGTCTTAGCCTTGGCCTTATGTCATAGAAATCTGAAATGGCTTTCGAGGTAGCCATCATCTTTAAATGCGGGATACATATACCTTTTTGAATGACCTTCCCTTCATCATTTTAAGGGACCATAATAATCGCCTTATTGCAAGGATATCCTTTCCGCTAGTGGAGGCCATGGCGAACCCTGTTTTTTCTTTAAGTATCAAGGGTTCTGATACCTTCAATGGCTTTCTATTAAGGAGCCATAGAAGTCAGCGCCTACCCTCTTCTCTCGTATGCGTTGGTTTCGACCATCGCCTTATTTTACCCTGCGTGGGTGTCTTTGCGGGTGCTGAACTTCTTTGGGATCTTTGCGCCATTAAACTTATTCTTAGGTTGCTTGGCCTCGAAACTTTGTGTCTTTGAGGGTCGAAGCTTTAACCCTGATAGGCACTTAGGGCTTTTATCCCCTTTTCTGCTCGGCTTCTTCTTGCTGCTTTTCACTTCTTCGACTTTTTATTGCTCGGTCATCTTCTTAGTCTATTATCTTGGTAGACATGCTCTATCGAGGAGACGCCAAATCAATATTGTAGCCTTGGTGAACTGTAGCAGCTTCCTTTGTAACAAATGGGTTTACGCTGGTTACGATGGATTATCTCCAAACTTCTTTCCGAAGGTGCAAACTATGGATTCTGGATCTGTCTTGTCTGATCCTATCAGGTCCATGGCAGAGGTTAGCTCCTTGCGTTCTCTTCTGAGTTCCAGGGCTCTCTTGCTCTTTGGGCATGACATCCGGATTTATGGGGCTTTTGGCCTTGGATAGCTGAAGCACTTTATGCTGTTTGTTCTGGCCACGCTGTTGGGGCTTAGATATCAATAACTTTGGTAGATCCAAGATCTTTCATCATTGGACCTGCATTCAAAGAAAACGTGGGGCACATGGCCCTGGTGGACTATGGTCTCTAGGGCATTAGATTTACAAATTTTAAAATTTGATATCTAAACCCGGGGGCACATGGCCTTAGAGAACCATGGGTCCGTGGTGGTCATAACCAAGTGTAACTGTGGGGCATCAAGCCCTTGGTGAACCATGGGTTCATATATGTCAGACTATTAAAGTCTGTTTTCTGTGAGATAAGGTCCTGCCAGTTTCACGCTTTATGAGTCATGAATTCATAAACGTTTTACTTGGCAAGCCTTAATCTCGATTTAGAACTATGATTTAATACATAGATCGGTGGCCACACCTGCCTTTGGGCACACTTGCCTGCTTGCACATTTAGTCCCTGGGTCGAAGCATTTTTAACATTTTGTGTCAGAGTTTTTGCTAGCTTTATTGTGACCGACTAGTTTTAAGTTTTTCTATGAGCCACGTACTAGGATGGACAGGGGTGCACATATCCATTCGTTTTGCTAACTCATAGTTTTGATACATTGCATCTACCACCATTAGGAGTCTGTCTGCATTTCGCCATGAATTTTCAACCATGTTTTTTAGGAGCCTGTCCGCATAAGATGGACAATAGTTTGGAGCTTGTCCGCATTCCGCCTTGGCCTTTCAGTCATGGTTTCTAGGATCCCGTCCGCATTATATGAATTTTTTTTTGGCACAAGGCCTTGGTGGGCATAAAGCCTTAGTTGATTCCTAAGAAGTTTTTCAAAGATAGTGCATATCTTTTTTCTCCAAAGAAAATCGTTTTTCATTTCTTTCAAGAATGTATTTCCACACCCGTAGTTTTTTTTGTCAAAGAATTGCGGGAACTTTTATTACATAATTGAATTCTAAGAAAAACGATGGTCATATCATGGAAGAGAAGAAGTGCCAAGGCTTACGCTAAGGCCTTCTTGCCTAGAAGTGGTATTTTTTAGGTGGAGGGCGTTCCAGCTGTTTTGTTGCTCTCTCCCATGCATGTCTTGCAGTTTGTAAGCTCCGAAATTTCTTACCCATGTGCTCCCGTCAGTCTTTTCTCTTTCTTGTGGCCTTGCCCTCCTGACCGGTAAGCGGCATTATTCCTTGAGGGCTGCTTTCTTCGTGCAAGGGGTTAGCAGAGATCTCCATGGCTGTGGCCATTGAGCGGGGCTTCGGATCGATGGCTCTAAGGGTCACATGATAGCTTGAGCAGGCCCGTTCTTGATCTCCTCTAATCTATTTTATCCCCCAAGGTGTTGGGAATTTCAAGGACTGATGTAGAGTTGATGGAATGGCCTTCATATCGTGTATCCATGGCCTCCCATTATTGCATTGTATGCCGAGGAACAATCCATAATGAGGAACTTGGTCCTTTGGTTGATACCTCCGGTGTATACTAATAGGATTACTTCTCCAATGTTCTGCTTGACTTCGCAACTAAATCTGACTAGAGAAGTGGACTTTCTGGTGATCTCTTCTTCGTTTAGTCCCAAGCCTTCGAAGGCATTGGTGAAGATTATATTAGTTGAACTACCGTTGTCGACGAGGATGCGTCTTATTAGGCAGTTCGCAATTTTTTAATGATATCACCAGGGCATCGTGGTGCGGAGTTATCACTTCTTCTTCGGTATTGGTGGTGAAGCTTATTACGCCAGGACTGCCCTCACATTCTTTTCTAACCTCCATGACATCTACTCCATGGTGGACTATGGTAGGGCAAGTGCTTCTCTTTGCAGCAAAGATTGTCATCCCGCTTACTTTTGATCCTCTAGTGATGAAGTTGACATCATAACCTTGTCTTGGCGAATTAGGCATTGGCCCCATGGGAGCATCATTCTTGGTATGTTCATGAATGAGTGCCCTTTCTCTATCTGAGAGGAACTCTCGTCGGTATCCCTTTCTGAGCAACTCATTCACTTTGAACCTCAGCTGGAAGCAATCCTCTTTTAGGTAATCGTGGTCGTGGNTGGGGGGGGGGGGGCGACATCTTTACCGGCATCTTGACATTTTTGGTCAAACGTCCCAGCTCTGTCACTATTTTGGCTGGGGATATCACCATGCTCGACGTGTTGGGTCAGGTCATGGGCACGTACTTTTCGTGCTCCACTTTTGCTAAAGGTTTTGGCCATCCTCTGGAGCCACCCTTGGCGGAATTTTTCAGGTCCAGACTTAGCGTTAGATTTATCATCCCTGGTGGCCTTGGAGTGACCATGCACTTTGTGATGGTTTCTGTGCACCAGTTGGGCCTGATATGCTAGGTCCTCCTCCCATTTAATTTGAGCCCAGGTCTTGGACAGTACATCCTCCATAGTATGACTGGGATATTTGGTGAGGTCTTTATATAGGTTACCATCGTTCACCAATCCTTGCATGAAGGCTTAGATGGCTGTGGAGGCGACCTAGTTGGGAATCGACACCTTCTCCCTGTTCGAGTAGTGGAGATACTCGTTCAAGCTCTCGTCTGGGCATTGCTTGATTCGATAGATATCATCAGAGTCACGTCTCAAAGCTCGACTGCTAGCGAACAACTCGACGAAGCGATCCGTTAGCATGCCGAAGGAGTTGATGGAGTTGTTGGCTAGGTTGGAGTACCACAATAGCGTTGGGCTTATGAGGGATTGCTCCAAATCCTTTGCACATACAAACATCCAAGTGCTCATGGCTAATCAGGGCGGTGGGCATGCATAGGCGATACTGCGAGATGTGCGTGTCTGGATCAGTGGTCCTATTATATAAAGTCATGACCCGCCAAGCGAACCTTTTAGGGACTTTGCTAAAGGCTATAGCGTTTAATGAAGGGCGTATCCGCATAGGAGTTGGAAGTGCTCCTAATAATTGGTGGAGCTACTCCCAACGCACGCTTTATCATGTTCTCCATGGCTTCTAGTCTCCCCGTTAGCATAGCTTCTACTCCAAGGGATTTGTTAGCGTTTTCGTCATAGGGTTTTCTAGGCCGCTATGCTAGTGAGAGCGAGGGTTTCGGGTTAGCCCTGAGCTTGGATTCTGATGCGTCTGAGCCTCCTTAATGACCTTCGATGGCATTTCGCCTAGTGGCTGCATCGATGGGACTTTCCTTTTGAATCTAGAACGCCTTCCGTCATCTTTGCCGTTGCCGTCGGGTGTATGAGCGTCTATCTTCACCGTTGAAGCTTTGAGAATTGTGTTCTCGTCTTCTAACTCTTTTAGACGATGTTCGTTCTCTCTCAGCTTCGCCGCGATCAGCTCGTACTCTTGCAGCTTTGTCGTGATCGCCGCGTCGTCGGTTGTCTTAGGTATTTCCTCCTTGGTTTGAATAGCAGCTACTTCCTCGGATGTGGGTTCAAGGTTTTTGCTACTTCCTGGTTCTGATGAACTGCCAGATTCGCTCATCTTTGTTTCTTTGTTCTTCTTGAAATCTCACCCTCCTTCTAGCGCCAAACTGTTTGGAGGTTTTTTTGGTGATTCTTCGATGGAGAAGAACAAGAACAAGGTTGTCGATGGTTTTAGGGTTTTGAGAAAGATGAACGAAAAGATGAACCAAGAGTAATGTAAAACGAATTCTTTTATTGATATTTAAGAGAACCAATTAGAATAATGTTTTTGGGTGTAAAGTCTCAGATCCTTGAATTAGGAGTCTTCCCTTTGTATTGATAGTCTTCGAATTAGAGTATTTCCATATATTTTATGGATAACTTTTATATTCGACGAATTAAAGTATTTCCATATATTTTATGGATAATTTCTATATTCGAGTGTATCTTATACAATAAGGAATATTTTTCTAGATTTATTAAGGTATTTATCCTTATCTCTTAATATTTAGACAGACTAAGGGGATAACTGCCCTACCTCGGCTATGACTTCGGCTTGCCGCTAGTGTCCTTGGCTATGACATTGGTTTACACCTACAACTAGGAATTTTTTTATATCAATTTGGTCTAGGTTATGGTCGGACTCTAAGGAAATAAAATTACCCCGAACAAGAGTTTTTTGGAAAAAAATACAATTTTAATTTTAAAATGGTATAAATTTTTTGTTTAAAATTTTAAGATATATATTTGTTGTCAACTATAATTGTTTGGGGCTTTTTTTTATTTTTTAATGGAGAAGAACCAGAACAAATTATCGCTAAGGGTTTTAGGGTTTTGAAGAAACGATGAACAAAAGATGAACAAAGTATTATGTAAAACGATTCTTCTTTGTTGATAAGAGAGATCGATTAAAATATGTGCATTTAGGTATCAAAGTTTCTGATCCAGATCCTTGAATTAGGGTTCTTCCCTTTGTATTTATAGCCTTCGAATTAGAGTATTTCCATATATTTTATGGATAATTTCTATATTCAAGTCTATCTTACAATAAGGAATATTTCCCTAGATTCATTAAGGTATTTGTCCTTATCTCTTAAGATTTTAGACCGACTAAGGGGATATCCGTCCTACCTCGGCTATGACCTTGGCTTAGAGGTGGTGTCCTTGGCTATGGCTTTGGTTTACACCTATAACTAGGGGGTTTGTTTATGTCTCCTTGGTACAGGTTATGGCCGGACTCTAAAGGAATAAAATTACCCCCAATAGTTGCCCCCACTCTTCATTTTCCACGCGTTGAATTTTAAGAGTAGATTCTGTCTTAAGAGATTTCAGTTTATACCTTAGTTTGGGATCGGATTTGTAAAAATGATAAAAATAAGAGTGGCTCCCACCATGGCTCTTGCTACTATGGCTTCATCCTTGGTGAGTCTCATTAGCGCTTCGTGGGCCGCATCCTTTAGTTTAACTTTTGGGCTTGAGCTTCATGGCGTGGTTTGGGCTTCTCTTTTTGTGTTCCGCCCATTAACGCTAGGGTTAAATAGGCGAGAAAGTGATGAGTCTTGGTCATTTCACTTTTTCGCTTGCCTCTTCAAGTCAGATTAGGGTTTTCTCTCGAGGGGCCACCACATTTTCTGCTTTTTCCGGTAAATTTTTGTCACATTTTCGGTAGATCTTGCTTCCTTTTACCCTTAGTAGTGATTGCGTCGAGGCGATGGCAGTAGATCTTCGATTTTTATTTAGGGATTTCACCTTTGATAATCTTTTCTGCGGATCCTCGAGCGGTTTTTTACCATTTCTCTTTTGATTCTACAGATCTCTAACAGTTTCCATCGTTCGCATCCTTTTTGCTTCAACTCCTAGTACTAAGGTAACGGTTTTCCCTGATCTCTGTGGTGAATCATTATGCTTTAGCCATCTGATCCCTTTGACACACTTGTAGAGATCGCTTAAGTATAGCTTTTAACGTCTCGTCATCCATTTTTATAGACATGCAGCCTGACCGTTTTCCCTTCTGGATTGCAGGTCCTAGATGAGATCATCAAAGGATCAGCTGCAGAGCCGCTTAGGAGTCTCTTGGGCTTCCCCAAATTCGAGGGTCGCCTATAGATTTCCTCCATCATCCAAGGGTGAGGATCATGTAAGGATAAGGAATCGAGGTCGATGCTTCATGCCGATTTCTCCATGGTGCTTTAGAATTGGCCTGAAGGTGTACAATACCTATGGTAACAGAGTGACAACATTCGGGATCTTTCATCGAGCTAGGTAACGATGGCAGACCATTGCCTTAGCTGCTACCATGGTTATTCGAATTGGATTCCACCTTGGTGATCTCCTTTTGTTGTGTTGGACATCTTTGGTGCTTCCTTTGCATTTAACGTTGCCAATGTTTTCCATGACGAGGGCTAATGGAGTGAAGATGTCTCTCCAGATTGAAGTTGAGCCGCATCATCACCAAAAACATGGTCGAAAGACGATGGAACCCTTAGGACGGTTGCATGGCCATTCCGGACCATTGCGGCCACAACAACCACAATTGACGGGCTTGGATCCCCTTGGACTCTAAGGGGTCTATTGCCACCATGGCAATAGAAGGAATTGATGCTTCTCCAGGTTGTGGGTGTATCTCCCCCTTAGGCGTCTCTCTCCGATCCTTGGCCCTGGCATTTATATACTGGTATGATCTAATCTACCAGGGGATACTTGATGTAACTCCTGCGGTGGATCCGACTTTTGTGGATAAGCACTTTGGGTCCAAGGAAAGGAGGTGTCCTTAGCTTCAGCAGAAGTTCTCCAGGGCATTGCATGACTTCTCACCTTAGCTTATTCGTTAGAGATGTACTGATGAAATCCAATGTAATAGCTTTCATTCTTCTGAGAAGATGCTTTGTAGTATTTGGCTTGTCATCATTCCTTTGTAAGAACTTTTCTGATGATGTAATAAAATCCATGGGATCCTTCTCCTTTCTTTTATTTGTTATCCAAACTTGTCGCCATGGCCTTCTATCTCATCTGACTCGACTTTCACCCCTTTGACTTATTCCTTGTCGTAGCCTTGACCTTAGGTCACAAGAATCTAAACTGACTTCTGAGATAGCCATCGCCTTTGAATGCATGATATAGATACCTTTTTAAATGACCTTCCTTTCATTATTTCAAGGAACCATAATAATCACATTATTGCAAGGATATCATTCCCGCCAACAGAGTCCATGACAAACCTTATTACTTCTTCAAGTGGCAAAAGTCTTCATACCTCCGATGGCTTTCTATTGAGAAGCCATAGAAGTCAGCGACTACCATCTTGACTTGTATGTGTTGGTTTTGACCAGCGCCATATCTTGCTTTGAGTGAGTTCCTTTGCGGGCGCTGAACTTCTTTCAGGCCTTTGTGCCATTGCACTCATTCTTAGGTTGCTTTGGCCTTGAAAATCTTTGTGTCTTTGAGACTCGAAGTTTTACACCTGATAGGCTCTTTAGGGCTTTTACCTCATTTTCTGCTTGGCTTCTTCTTGCTGCTTTATTGTGACCGACCAGATTTAAGTTTTTCTATGAGCCACATACTAGGATGAACAGGGGTGCACATATCCATTAGTTTTGCTAACTCATAGTTTTGATGCGTTGCATCTACCACCGTTAAGAGCCCGTCCCCATTCCGCCATGGCCTTTTAACCATGGTTTTTAGGATCCCGTCCGCATTAGATGGACCATAGTTAGGAGTCCGTCTGCATTCTGCCATGACCTTTCAACCATGGTTTTTAGGATCCCGTCCGCATTATATGGATTTTTTTTCTTTATTTTTTTTAGCACAAGGCCTTAGTAGATTCTTAAGGAGATTTTTAAAAATAAAATATATCTGTTTCTCAAAAGAAAATCGTTTTTCTTTTCTTTCAAGAATGTATTTCAAGATTCGCAGTTTCTTTCATCAAACAATAGCGGGAGCTATTATTAAATAATTGAATTCTATGAAAAACGATGGCCATCTCATGGCTGAGAAGAAGTTCCAAGGCTTACATGTGCCTAGAAGTGGTACTTTTGCGGTGGAGGGCGTTCCAGCTGTTCCGGCATTTCGTACCCTTGTGCTCCCCATCATGCTCGTCTCTTTCTTGTGGACTTGCCCCCTGACCGATATGCGACATTCTTATTTGAGGGCTGCTTTCTTTGTGCAATGGCTCGGTAGAGATCTCCATGGTCGTGGCAATTTAGCGAGGCTTTGGAGCGATGGATCTAAGGGTCATATTGTAGCATGAGCTAGTCCGTTCCTGATCTCCTCTGATCTCCCTTATTCCCGAAGGTGTTGGAAATTTCAAGAATTTATGTAGAGTTGATGGAGAAACCTTCATATCATGTATCTAGGGCTCCCCACTATTGCGTTATACACCTCTTGTCTATACTGGTAGGATTACTTTTCCCGTTGTCTGCTTTATTTCGCCACTTAATCCGACTAGAGAAGTGGACTTTCTGAGGATGTCTTCTTTGTCTAATCCCAAGCCTTCGAAGGCGTTGGTGAAGATTATGTTAGTTGAGCTGCAAATGTCGATGAGAATGCACCTCATGAGATAGTTTGCAACTTTCAGTGATATCACTAGGGCATCATGATGCATAGTTATCACTTCCCCTTCGGTATTAGTAGTGAAGCTTATTACGCCAGGGCCGTCTTCGCGTTCTTTGCTAAGCGCCATAACATCTACTCCATGGTGGATTTTTGCAGCGTGAGTGCTTCTCTTTGCAGCAGAGATTATCACTCTGCTTACTTCTGATCCTCCAGTGATGAAGTTGACATCATAACCGAGCCTTGGCGAATCAGACCTTGGCCCCATGGGAACGTCGTTCTTGGTCTGTTTATGGATGAGCGCCCTTGCTCTATCTGAGAGGAACTCTCGTAGGTATCCCTTTATGAGAAACTCATTCACTTCGAACCTCAGCTGGAAGCAATCCTCCGTTAGGTGATCGTGGTCGTGGTGAAAATCGCAACATTTGGATGCGTCTCTCTTGTGCTGGGGGGCTCGCATCTTTACCGGCCACTTGACTTTTCAGGTCAAACGTCCCAGTTTGGTCACTATTTTTTTCGGGGATATCACCATGTTGGACATGTTGGGCCAGGTCATGGGCACGTACTTCTCGTGCTCCACTTTTGCTAAGGGCTTTGGCCATCCTCTAGAGTAGGCCTGGGCATATGGGTAATCGGTTTGGTTCGGTTCGAGTAGTTCGGGTTTCGGTTCTTTTGGTTACTTGTATTTAAGATCCATTCAGTTAATTTTATTCGGTTCGGTTATTTCAGTTCGGTTCTTTTGGATATCGTTTCGGTTTGGATAAAGATTTTAGGAACCGGATAGGAACCAAAAAGTATTGGATATCAGGTATTTCGGGTTTTATAATCGAATTACACGAAATGAACCAAAGAACCAAAAATTATTGGATATCGGGTATTTCGGGTATTTTAGAACCTAATTACCCGAAATAAGCCGCAGAAGCAAAAAAAATTTAGAAATAGATTTGCAAATACAAACATTCAAGTTTTAATCAAAAACACACACCAAACAAAAAGGTTATGTTTTTGATCATTATATATGCACTACAAAGCATCAA
Source organism: Anastatica hierochuntica (assembly GCA_900406275.1). Classification (NCBI taxonomy): domain Eukaryota; kingdom Viridiplantae; phylum Streptophyta; class Magnoliopsida; order Brassicales; family Brassicaceae; genus Anastatica; species Anastatica hierochuntica. The sequence goes on along the minus strand of OVAN01009071.1, from coordinate 5,020 downwards.
GAGGCTCCACAAAATCTAAAGATCCAAAAAAAAAGAAATAAACTACCAAAGTCCAAACTCCATGTCTAAAACAAACGACCAAAGTCACCAACCAATTATCTTCAAACTTCAGTCCTCTACAATTTGCAAAAGAACCTCAGAGAGTTAATGTCATAACTCAGAAGACTCTTAAGTCATAACTCATAACATAAAGATAAAGCTAAAACTTAAAATTGAGACAAAATGACAAACACATACCTTAATAACTTCATTCTTACTTCAAATTCAGCAAACACTTTGTTCCCCAAACTCTACAAACAATACAAACAACAAAATCGGATAATGTCATATCACATATTCAAACAGTATGTGATTGAAGTCTAACAATTAAAAATGAAATAGATTGAGTGATGTGATCATAGCCAACGGCCATGAGGTCTCATGGCACGCGGACGAATGGCTTGAACCTGAGGAAACCGAAGTCGACGAGCAGCTGGATCCCGAAGACGCCATAGGCGAATCATCTGGTCCAATGACCCGATCCAAGACGCAGTAGCTCAACCGTGCCATCAAAGAATTTATCCGACATCATCCGGGCAGCTTTGAGAGTGCTTATCTGATCGTGTTGATCGTGATTCAAGCCTCCGAAAGCCGTCACTAATGGAGGTTGTGAGGGATTAAACTCACCTCTTAGATTTTGTAAATAGTGTTTAGGTTTTGGGAGAGACAATGTGGGTTGAATCCCGTAAGAACTTATTGAATGAATGCTACTTCTATTGAGATTGATAAATGATACAATGAATACAAAAGAGGTTTAGAATCACCAATGGTAAAAGAAAGAAGAATTTGTTTATCTTTATAAATCACTTCTTGAATACAATGGAAATCGAAAAATGGCTAAGTGTCTCTAGGTCGATCTGAGTTGAAGAAAAAGTTCTTGCTCGCCTCCCCCTCTCTTAGATAGCTCTTTTCTCCGTTATAAGGTTGTTGAAACAGCTCCTGGATCTCTTCCTTGATTTCTGGAGTGCTTAACAACTTATTTTACCGAGTCTACGACCTTTTCCTACTCGTCCAAGACCTGTTGTGCCAGCTCCCTGTTCGACGAGACCTGGACCTCTCCAAATCTACGGACGTTTGCCAAGCCTGTTTTTATTTTGACACGAGAGCTAACTCCTTATGGATATGACTTAGGCCCATTACGAGCTCAATGTCATCCTCCTTAAGCCTTGCTCACAGTTCGAACTATCCCTTGGGTAATGGGCCAGATTCAGGCCCAACAGTTTCCCCCAGCTTTCGAGAGGAGGCTCCTCGTTTCGGAAGCTTAACCTAACTGCCGAACCTTTATCTCTTTGTTGAGATAATGATTGCTGCATATCTTCCTCGAAGATATAAACAATTCGAATCAACGGCTCAGATTCTGTTTCACGGGATCAACGGCTCAGGAAAAAGGAGAAATCGAAAGGTCCTCTTCGAGTTTCAAGACACGATTTGATATAAAGCTGCAGCCATTAACTATCTACCCTTCCATCATCTCCACGTCTCAAACCTGTTCTCGAGGTAACTTCCTTTACTCTCATTTACTTATTTTTTGTTGCATTTGCATTTACTTTCAAGTTTACTCTGTTCATCTTCTCTAGTTCTCTGTTAAACCTTAGTTCTTAGAAAACGTTTAGCCTTAGATTCCGACTCTCTCTTTTTCCCCTGTTTCCTCTCTCTGAAATTTCTTTAAACTCTTCTCAATGGATAAACGGAAAGAGGGTTCCGGAGAAACATCAGCTCCTTTAACAGGTCCCGAAATCATGAAATAAAGCAGGAGATTGGAGAAGAGTTAAGGAGAGAAAAGGAGAAGAAAGCTAAGGACTCGATTGCTCACAGGGTCGCAAAACGATCCAAGAAAGGCGACGGTTCTAGTGCCAGTACCTCTTTCGGCCCTCACCAGCCCTCCTCCTTGATGGATAAGGAGGTAGTAAACCTCATGGTTCAAGTTGGAGGCCCGAAAGAGCTCACGAGAGCCTGTTCTCCTGACGAGACCCCTGGGATTGTTCCAGAGGGTTGGTGTTGTCTTCATGAGAAATACATTACCAGAAGTCACCTCAGACTTCCTCTACCAGATTTGTTGTTAGGTCTCCTTGATCATTATCACCTAGCTCTTCCCCAGCTTTGTCCCTCTGTGATAAGGCTAATTAATGGCTTTATCACGAGGTCCAAGGAAGAGGGGATCGCTCTTAAGCTTCGTGATGTGATGAGCCTTTACACGATCAAGGAGAGCACTTCTACCAAAGGGGGTAGTGGTACCTACTACCTTCCTTGTCGTCAAGGTTTAGGTGTTTTCAAGTTCACCAGTAATGACGAGGACTGGAGAAAGAAGTATTTTTTCGTTAGGGCTGACCCTTCTACGATTCCGATGGGTCAGGTCCTAAAGAATTCATGGTCTGATGCTTCTGGTTAGGGTTTTTAGGCAAAGCACTTATCCTCTTTTTTCATTTTACGACATGCTAATGGCTTTATTCTTTTGGCAGCTATCGAAGATCCCCCCAAACTCTCTGGAAAATTCGCAAGAGCCTTGCTCCGAAGGCTGAAGCAAAATCCTTCTAAGTGGAGTGCCTACACGACTTCCAGGATCGGCACTGCCAGGTTCCCAGAACAGTACAGAGACAACTTCCTGGTGGCTGTTCCTGTTAGCCAACTGTAAGGTAACTAGCCTTCCTTGTATTTTGCTAATTTGAGGTTGGAGCTTAGCTCGAGGGCTCCTATGACTAATATCTTTTGTTGACTTTCTTTGGATCAGTTTCTGAAGACGACGCTATTGTATTAGTCTCCACCGAAGCTAGTACCTCTGGAACCGAGAAGACTCAACAACCAAAGATGCCTCTCCAGCCATCATTTCGTGCTAGAGGAAGACAAGCCAAGGCTGCAAGCAGTTCCCGTGGAAGTGAGAAGAATCAGAGAGGCGCGTTTTTTAGCCCCCTGAAGGAGGTTCTTGATGACGGAGCCTCAAACATTGTCAAAGAAGTTACTCCTATCACTACTGTCCATGATGTTCCACACGTTCAAGAGGTTGCTCCAAGGCTAGAGGTACAGGCGGTGGATCCAGACCTCCAGGCTGCCAGAGATCGTCCGAAGACTGAGCCTCCAACTAACAAGAGACCTCGAACTGACCAGGGAGAAAGAGCTTCCAGGTCCTCTTCCTCTTCTTCCAGAGGAGGGACCGTTGGTTGGAGCTTTGTTCACTCCAAGTCAGGATAGATTCTAGATGACCCCTGGGGGCTTGGAACGTTGATGAGGCACATGAAGAGGACTGGATGCACCCTCCCTTCTATTAACAATTTATCCAATAGGGAAGAATATATTGAGATTGCTCATTACCTAGGCTAGGTAAGAGGTCTCAAGGGACCTTTTGAATTATGTCCGATTTTCTTTTAAATATTTCGCTTAATGTTTCTTGTTTCTTATGACAGTTAGCTGGAGTTATCAACAGAGCTCAGCTAAAGCTTGAGGACACTGTCAATGGAGCCCCTAATGCTGGAGAGTTAGCTCAAGTCACGGAGCTGTTTAGAGCTACGAAGGAGGACCTTGATCAGGCCAAGACTCAGGTTTCTAAGCTTCAGGCTGAGGCAGGTGAGCTCAGCTCTCTTCTGACAGCTCTCCAAGGGAAAGCTGAGAGTCAGGCACTCGATCTTCAGGTAAAAAAAGAAGGATCTTTGCTTCGTAGAGTGCTCGGAAGAATGCTGAACAACAAGTCCGAGAGCTGATTACATCCTCCCAAGATCACCAGAAGAACAAGGAGGCTGAAATCAAGTTGGCCATGAGGCGGGGTAAGAAGGAGGTTGCTGATTCTTACAACAAGATCCTGACTTCTGTTAAGGAGAAGTTTGTTAAGAAGAAAGAGGAGGTTTCTCTCCAAGTTTACGCTCATGAATTGCAGGCTAATACTGATCTCTTGAAAGAGATGCTGGCTGACGAGGAATGCTGAGGAAGAATACAACTACCTAATGGCTCTGCTACCTGAAGCCACTATTGCTTACGAGAAGGCTCAGGTTTCTGACTTTTCAATCAGTAAACTACCTCTTCCTCAGCTATCCGAAAGTTCAGGTACCTTTGAGATTAATATGTTTAATCCGACTTTCTCTAGAGAGTATGGCTCTAATTTGGGTTTGGTGGAACATAACTCAGCTCCAGCCGAGACATCCAAAGGAGGTAATCACAAAGAGATAAAGAAAGAAGATCCAACTATCGAGAAAGATGGAAATGAAGGGAGAGAAGACTAAGAGCCAGGAGCTCTTTTAGCTTGTTTTAATTTAAGTTTAGAACTCTTGCCCAAGGGGCTTTTCTATGGTTTGTTCTTAAGACTTAATAGCCTGGGGAGGCTTTTAAACCCTTGTCTTGTTTCAAATCCTTGAACTTAATAGCCTGGGGAGGCTTTTAAACCCATGTTTCGGATTAAACTTTCGTCTTATTTTTCTTAAGTCATCAAATTTTAACATAGAAAATGTTATAATCTTCTTTAGATGCAGGTCTTTATTGGTATGAGGCTCCGGAAACTCTTAAGTAAGAGGTTCTGGGAATTCTCTTATAACATGTGTTAGGGACCTTCTAAACAGGTCTCAGTTCCATCGAATGACACATTTCGAAGTCGATGTTGAGAACAGATCTTGTGATCTTTGAACAATTGGTCTTGATACTTTAGGATGATAGGTCTCGTGACCTTCGGATAAGGGGTCTTGGGGCCTTCTGATACGAGGTTTGGGAACCTGTTGGTAACAGGTCTCGTGACCCTCGGATAAGAGGTCTTGGGACCCTTTGAAAAGTGGTCTTGGAACCTGTTGATAACAGGTCTCGTGACCTTCGAGTAAGAGGTCTTGGGACTTGTTGATAACAGGTCT
>OVAN01009070.1:148-17367 GCA_900406275.1 Anastatica hierochuntica | reverse complement strand
ATCGGCTTCTAGTTCAGTCGTCAATCGGTTTCAAGACTCGTTCGTAGGTCTTGTGTCAATCGCCGTTTTAGACATTCTTGCGAAGCGACGCGGTTTTTTAATGCTTTTTGTGGTTTTGCATTGCTCCGAAGGACGTATCTTTTAGTTGTGTCGAAGTTTATCCGAGGACCGTCGACGCTAGCCTTGGTACTCGGATGTTCTTAGTTTCTACCGGACGAACAGACTCTATGCGGATTTTGGTCATGATCGACTACCTCCGAGGCTCTAAAACCGGTTGGGGAAGAGACAGCCTGAACGATGGGAATCTCGGAGCTTTCAGATATCCTTATGATTCCTATGTCCGAAGGAGGAAACATTGTTTCCAAGACCCCTTTCAGGCATCGATCTCGTCGGGACAGTTTTTGACCCCAACAAGGTGCACAGATCCATTAGTTCTGCTAACTCATAGTTTTAATGCATTGCATCTACCACCGTTAGGAGCCCATCCCCATTTCGTCATGGCCTTTTAACCATGGTTTTTAGGATCTCGTCCGCATTAGATGAACCATAGTTAGGAGTTTGTCCGTATTCTACCATGGCCTTTCAACCATAGATTTTAGGATCTTGTCCGCATTATATGAATTTTTTTGGGCACAACGACTTGGTGGGCATAAAGCCTTAGTAGATTCTTAAGGAGTTTTTCAAAGATAGTGTATATCTTTTTTCTCCAAAGAAAATCGTTTTTCTTTTCTTTCAAGAATGTATTTCAAGATCTGTGGTTTCTTTCGTCAAAGAATAGCGGGACCTTTAATTACATAATTGAACTCGATGAAAAACGATGGCCATCTCATGTCTGAGAAGAAGTGACAAAGCTTACGCCAAGGCCTTCTTACTTAGAAGTGGTATTTTTGTGGCGGAAGGCGTTCCAGCTGTTTGGTTGCTCTCTCCCATGCCTGTTTTGCAGTTTTTAGGGTCTGGTGTTTCGTATCCCTGTGCTCTCGTCGGGCTCATTTCTTGCCTGTGGCCTTGCCCCCTGACCGGTATATTGCATTATTCTTCGAGGGTTGCAATCTTCGTGCAATGGCTCGGCAGAATTCTAGATGGTTGTGGCCATTGAGTGAGGCTTTGGAGCGATGGCTCTAAAGATTTCATGGTAGCATGAACGGGCCCATTCCTGATCTCCTCTGATCTCTCTTATTCCCAAAGGTGTTGGGAATTTAAAGGATTGATGTAGAGTTGATGGAACAGCCTTCATACCATGTATCGAGGGCCTCCTCATTATTGCGTTGTACGCCGAGGAGCAATCCATAATGAGGAATTTGGACCTTTTGTTGACACCTCCAGTGTATACTGGTAGGATTACCTCTCCAATGGTCTGCTTCACTTTGCCATTGAATCTGACTAGAGAAGTGGATTTCTTGGTGATCTTTTCTTCGTCTAGTCCCAAGCCTTCAAAGGCGTTGGTGAAGATTATATAAGTTGAGTTGCCATTGTCAACGGGGATGCGCCTCATGAGGTAGTTCAAACCTTTTAATGATATCAACAGGGCATTATGGTGTGGAGTTATCACTTCTCCTTCGGTATTAGTGGTGATGTTTATTATGTCAGGACCATCTACGCATTCTTTGTTAACCGCCATGACATCTACTCCATGGTGGACCTTGGTAGCGTGAGTGTTTCTCTTGACAGCAGAGATTGTTACTCCGCTTACTTCTGACCCACGAGTGATGAAGTTGAAGTCATAACTTTGCCTTGGCGAATCAGGCCTTGACCCCATGGAACATTATTCTTGGTCTGTTCATGAATGAGCACCCTTGCTTTTTCCGGGAGAAACTCTTACAGGTATCCCTTCCTGAGCAACTCATTCACTTCAAACCTTAGCCGGAAGCAATCCTCCGTTAGGTGACCGTGGTCGTGGTGAAAATTGCACCACTTAGATGTGTCCCTCTTGTGTTGGGGGGGGGGGCGCATCTTTATCGGCCACTTGACTTTTGCGGTCAAACGCCCTAGCTCGGTTACCACTTCAGCCGGGGATATCAGCACGCTGGACATGTCGGGCCAGGTCATGGGCACATACTTCTTGTGCTCAACTTTTGCTAAAGGCTTCGGCCATCTTTTGGAGCCACCATTGGTGGAGATTTTAGGTCCAGGTCTAGTGTTAGATTTTTCATCCTTGGTGGCCCTCGAGTTACCATGCCCTTTGGGATGACTTCTCTGCGCCAGTTGGGCCTGATAGGTTGGGTCCTCCTACTATTTAATTTGAGCCCAAGCCTTGGAGAGTACGTCCTCCATTTTGTGGCAAGGATATTTAGTGAGGTCTTTGTATAGGTCACCATTGTTCAACAGTCAATGTCTGAAAGCTGAGATGGTTGTGGTGGTGACGCAGTTAGGAACCGACACCATCTTCTTGTTAAACCGATGGAGATACTCCCTCAAGATCTCGTCTGGGCGTTGCTTGATTATGTAGAGATCGTCAGAGGAGCGTCTCAAAACTCGGCTGCTGGCAAACTGCTCGGCAAAGCGGTCTGTTAGCATGGCGAAGGAGTTAATGGAGTCGTTGGCCTGGTTGGGGTACCACAATATTGCTGGACCTATGAGGGTTGCTCCAAATTCTTTGCACATACAAACTTCCAAGTACTCATAACTTATAGGAGCGATGAGCATGCGTTGGCGATACTGCGAGATGTGCCTATCTGGATCGATGGTCCCTTTGTACAGAGTCATGACCGGCCAGGCGAATCTTTTTGGAACTTCGCTAAGGGCGATAACGTCAATGAAGGGTGTATCCGCATAGGAGTTGTGAGTGCTCTTGATAATCGGTGGAGCTACTCCCGACAGACGCTTTATCATATTCTCCATGCCTTCTAGCCTTCCCGTTAGCATGGCTTCTACACCAAGGGCCTCATTAGCGTTTCCCTCGTAGGGTTTGCTAGGACCGCTATGATGGTGCGAGCCAGGGATCCGAGTCAGCCCTGACCCTGAAATCTGATGCGTCCGAGTTTCCTTAAAGACCTTCGCTAGTGTTTCACATAGTGTCTACATTGACGAGTTTTCTTTTGAACCTAGCACGCCTTTCGTCATCTTTGGCGTCACCGTTAGGTGTATCAGCGTCTATCTTCGGCGTCAAAGCTTTGAGAACCGTGTTCTCGTCTTCTAACTCCTTTAGATGAGCTTCGTTCTCTCTCAGCTTCGCCGCAATCAGGTCGTACTCTTGAAGTTTCACCGCGATCGCTGCTTCGTCGACTATGTCGGGTGGAATTACAGCTACCTCCTCGGATATGGGTTTGAGGATTTTGATGTTCTCTGGTTCGGATAAACTGTTAGATTCGCTCATCTTTGTTTCTTTGTTCTTGATGAAAACTCCCCCTCCTTCTAGCGCCAAACTGTTTGGGGTTTTTTTTTATGATTCTTCGATGGATAAGAACAAGAACAAGATATCAAAGGTTTTTAAGAGAGATGAGCGAAAGAGACAGAGAGTTATGCAAACGATTCTTCTTTAGTGATTGAATAAAAGAGATCGATTACAATAGTGTATGTGTTTGTCAAAGTTTCAGATCATTAAATTAGGGTTATTCTCATTGTATTTATGATCTTCAAATTAGAGTATTTCCATATATTTTATGGATAACTTCTATATTCGAATCTATCTTACAATAAGGAATATTTTCCTAGATTCATTAAGGTATTTGTCCTTATCTCTTAAGGTTTAGACTGACTAAGGGGATATCAGCCTTACCTCGGCTATGACATCGGCTTGGCGATGGTGTCCTTGGCTATGGCCTTGGTTTGCACCTACAACTAGGGAGTTTATTTATATCTCCTTGGTCTAGGCTATGGCCGGATTCTAAAGAAATAAAAATACCCCCAAAAGTTATTGCGAAAAGTTACTTTGAACAAGTATGAAGCAAAATTAGTTTCGTATAGTTTTTAAATTGATTTTTGTGTAACGTTGTTTGGTAAAATTTTCCGAAAAACTTATTCTCCAATATATATATATATATATATATATATCCAATGAAATAAGTCAACATGATACATTTTGTAACATTTCTATTTTAAAGTTTAGGGTTTAGGGTTTAGGGTATATCATATAATTTTACACTTCAAAGAACATTGTTACCAGTTTTGATAAATAGTTGTTTAGTAAAGTTTTTAGCAAAGTTAATATACAAAGTTTAGATAGCACAATTTTTGGTGATAAGTTGTTTGGTAAACCTTTTTATGCACATTTATTATGAAAAGTTATTAGAGAGAGTTATTATACTATAACAATGCATGGTTATAGGGTAAATTGTTCGTAGTAAAGTATTATGGAAAGTTATTTATGTGCATAGTTATTTCGTTGATTTGGAAACATTTTTGTTTGATATAGTTATCACGAAAAGTTGCTTTGAATAAGTATTACGAGGATTTAGTTTCGCGTATTTTTTACACTGATTTTTTTGTGTAAATTTGTTTGGAAAATTTTTCTGAGATAATTGTTCTGCAAATATTATTATTGCACTGGTTTAGATAAATAGTTTGGTAAAGTATTTAGAAGAGTTAATATGCAAAGTTTAGGTAGCACAATTTTCTGTAAAATTTTACTTGGGTAGTTATTATATTTGATTCTAGTTAGAGTTATCCTGTATAGTTTTGTTCAAACAATTAGTAAGGTTTGATATAATGTTCAATTAATTGCTAAAATTTTACAGAAAAGTTATTTTAAAAGATAATTTTTTTTAAAAAGTTAATTATCAATATATAATAGAATGAAATTCTTAAATCATTGAAGATCTAGAATTGGGAAAGTGAATAAAGGCTAAGGTTAGATGTGGAGAAGTGAAAATGATTTTGTCATTTCAAATTTTTTCTCTGTTCTTTTTTTTATTTTCAGCAACGATGCTTCATTAATGACTTTTCACGTTTAAAAAGAACTAAATTTTTAATTATATAAATTTTGGTTAGTTATTTTAATTTCTGTATAAAATTTAGCCTATATTATTAATTTTCCTTATATTATTGCATTTCGGGTTATAGGGATTATTTTGGATTATTCGGGTTAAAACCTGAACCGAACCTTTTATTATTTTGATTTCATTGTTGTTTTCATTTTTTTTGGCTCTAATTTAAATACAATTTTAATTGTATCAAAGACTTCCATTGTATCAAAGACTTCCATACAGCAGAGGAGGGCTAACGAGACAGATGATCTTCCCTCAAAATTTTTAGTTTTCACAACTGTTTGGCGATTTTTTGGTGATTCTAGATTGAGAAGTACAAGAACAAAGGGTTTTTGATAGATTAAGGATATGAGTTGAAAATGTGTAAAACGATTCTTTTTTTATTTATGAATAAGAGATCGACTACAATATGTGTATATGTTTTTCAAAGGTTTCAGATGTTTGAACTAGGGTTCTTCCCTTTGTATTTATAGTTTTCGAATCAGAGTATTTTCATATTTCTTTATGGATAACTTTAATATTCAAATCTATCTATACAATAAGGAATATTTCCCTAATTCATTAAGGTATTTGTCTTTATCTCTTAAGATTGAAATAGGTTAAGGGGGAAATCCGCCCTACCTTGGCTATGGCCTAGGCTTGGCAGTGTGTCCTCTGCTATGGCCTTAATTTATATGTTCAACCAGGTTGTTTTTTATGTCTCCTTGGTCTAGCTATGACCAGACGCTAAGGGAATAAATTACCCCCAACAGTTGCCCCCACTCTTCATTTTCCACGTGTGGAATTTGAAGAGTAGATCCTCTTGTAAGAGATTTATGTTCATACCTTAGTTGGGGATCGACTTTGAAAAAAATGAATATAAGAGTGTAGCTTCAGCCATGGCTCTTGTTGGTGTCGCCAGTTCTTGCTGCTATGGCTACACCCTTGGTGAGTCTCGTTAGCGCTAGCGGGCCGCACATTTTAGATGAATTCTTGGGCTTGAACTTCATGGCGTGATCTGGGCTTTTTGCTTTCGACCCATTATCGATGAGCTTAAATAGGCGGGAAAGTGAAGAGTCTTGGTCATTTCCATCTTTCTGCTTGCTTCCTCATAGTCAAATTAGGGTTTTCTCTAAAGAAACAACCACATCGTCTTCTTCTTTCGATAAGTTCTTGGCACGTTTCTGGTAGATCTTGCTTTCTTTTACCCCTAGTAGTGATCGTGTTGATGCCATGGCAGTAGATCTTCGATTTTGACTTAAGGTTTCACCTTTGATGGTCTTTTATAAAGATCTTATAGCATGTTCTAACCATTTCTCTTCCGATATGCATATCTCCTACGGTTCTCGTCTTTCGCGTCTCCATCGCTTCAACTTCTGGTATTAAGGTAACATTTATCTGATCCTTGTAGTGAATCATCGCGCTTCAGATATCTAATCCTTTTTACGAAATCAGAGAGATCGTTAAAGTGTAGCTTTTAGCATCCCATCATTTGTGTTTGTGGACATGCACGTTGACTGTCTTTTCTTTTGACTTACAGGTTCGAGATGAAATCATCAGAGGTTTGGCTTCAGAATCGCTTAGGAGTCTTTTGGACTTCCTCAAATTCAAGGGTCACCTTTGGCTTTCATTTGTCATCTAAGGGCAGAGATCTAGTTAGGATAAGGAGCCGGGACCATCGCTTCATATCAACCTTTCCATGGCGCTTCAAAGCCGGTCTGAAGGTGCGCAACGCCTGTGATGACAGAGTGACAATTTTTGAGATCTACCATTGAGCTAGGAAGCGATAGTGGGCCATCGCATGCGTTGCTGCCATGGCTATCTGAAAGGGATTCCACCTTGGTGATCTCCTCCTGTCGTATTGGATGCCTTTGGTGGTTGTTTTGATTTTGACAGTGCCAAGGTTATCCGCGATGAGGATTAATGGAGTGAAGACGACCCTTCAAATTGAAGATAAACCGCATCAACACCAAAAACCATGGTCGGAATACGGAGGGACCCATTGTATGGACGCCAAGCCATATTGGGGACATTGTGAGTACAACAACGACAATGGACGGTTTTGGTCCCCTTGGACTCTAAAGGGTCTATCGCCACCATAGAAATAGAAAGACTCGAGTCTTTTCCAGGTTGTGGGTGAGTCCCTCCTTAGGCGTTCCTTCCCCATCTATGGCCCTGGTGTTTACATTCTTGTCTGATCTTATCTCCCATGGGGATACTTGACGTAACTCCTGGGGTGGATATGAATTTTGTGGATAGGCACTTTGGGTCTAAGGAGAAGAGACGTCCTTAGTTTTAGGAAAAGTCCTCTAGGGCATTGTATAGCTTCATGCCTTAGCATAGTCGTTCAAGATGAATTGATGAAACCCAATGTAGTAGTTTTAATTATTCTAGAAATATGCTTTGTAGTGCTTGGCTTGTTATTGTTCCTCTGTAAGAACTCTTTTTGATGATGGAATAAAATCTGTAAGCTCTTTTGCCTTTAATTTATTTTTGAACTTGTCGCAATGGCTTTCTATCGCATCTGATTTGGCTTTCACCCCTCTGGTCCATCCCTTGCCTTGGTCTTGGCCTTAGATCATAGGAATATGAACTTACTTATAAAGTAGCCATCTTCTTTGAATGCAGGACATAGACACTTCATTAGATAGGTTTAGGATTGGACTGTCTCCAAAAATCTTTCTGAAGATGCAGATTATGGCCTCCGGAACATCTTTTAGATGTTTAATCCTATCAGGCCCATGGCAAAGTTCAGCTCCTTGCGTTCTCTTCTGAGTTCTAGGGCTTTCTTCCTCTTTGGGCGTGACATTCGAACTTCTGGGTCATGTGACCTTGGAAGGTTGAAGCACTCTTAGTTGTTGGTTCTGGTCGCTCTGTCGGGACCCAGAGATCCATATCTTTGGTAGGTCCAAGATCTTTCGTCGTTGAGTCTGTCTTCGAGGAAGTGTGGGGCATATATCTCTAGTAGACTATGGCCTCTGGGGCATTAAATTTAAAAATGATCAGATTTGATATCTAAGCCAAGGGGCACATGACCTTAGAGAACCAAGGGTCCGTGGTTATCGTAACCAAGTTTGATTGTGGGGCATATAGCCCCGGTGAACCATGGGTTCATAACTATCAGACTATGAAAGTCTGGTACTGTGAGGCAAGGTCTTGCCAATTTTAAGCTTTATGAGTCACAAATTCATAAACGCTTAATTTTCAAGCCTTACACTCGATTCGATCAAGTTTTATTACATCGATAAGTTGGACCATTGGTCTGCAGACGTAAAGCCTTAGTGGGCACAAGGCCTTAGTGCGCATAAAGCCATAGTGGGCACAAGGCCTGGGTGAGTTCTGTGAACTCGTTTGGCACAAGGCCTCTGGGAACACTTTCCTGTTTAGACATTTAGTCCCTGGGCGCATAGCCTTATTGACACTTTGTGTCTTAGTTTTGCTAGCTTTATTGTTACTGACCGATTTTATGTTTTTCTATGAGCCGCGTAGTAGGATGGACATGGGTGCACATGTTCCATTAGTGTTGCTAACTCATAGTTTTGATGCATTGCATCTACCACCATTAGGAGCATGTCTGCATTTCGCCATGGCCTTTTAACCATGGTTTTTAGGAACTCGTTCGCATTAGATGGATTATAGTTAGGAGCTGGTCCGCATTATATGGATTTTTACCATGGTTAGGAGCTTGTCCGCATTGCATGAACCATAGGTCGGAGCTTGTCCGCATTACATGAATTTTTAAGATTGGCTTGTTAGCCTTGGCGGGTCTAGGGTTGTACCCTATTTTCCCACAAAAAGGAAGTCACAAGCATCATTGATGCTTGCGGTTCTCTCTGTTTAGATTGCCCGAATATCCTTGGTTATTACTAACCTAGGTTTTCGTGGTTAACCCAGTCCACAACATTTAGGCTCGGTCTAGTCATTTTCGGAGGTGTTTAATTTATATCGAATTTTCTTTATAAAGAATCGCTTGGGCAATAAATCGCTCTTTGACTGAAAATCAATATTTTATTCTAGACTTGCCCCTGCATAATGGACGGTCAAATATAGAAAAACCAAAATCAAAATCCCCCTAGCCAGGGCCCTACAGTTTTTTGGGCACCATGGTGTAGGGTTTTGTTTACCTCAATTGATCCTTGTGCTCCCATGAGGATCACCTCTTGCCTATGGTCTTTCCCCCCTGACCGGTATGCGACATTATTCTTCGAAGGCTGCTTTCTTTATGCACTGGATCAGTAGAGATTTCCATGGCTGCGACCATTGAGCGAGGCTTTGGAGCGATGGCTCTGAGGGTCATATGGTAGCATGAGCGAGCTCGTTCCTGATCTCCTCTGGTCTCTCTTACTCCCCAAGGCGTTGGGAACTTCAAGAATTGGTGTAGCATTGATGGAACAACTTTCATATCATGCATCCAGGGTCTCCCCATTATTGCGTTGTATGCCGAAGAGCAATCCATAATGAGGAACTTGGTCCTTTGGTTGATACCTCTGGTGTATGCCGGTAGGATTACTTCTCCAATAGTTCACTTCACCATTGAATCTGACTAGAGAACTGGACTTTCTGGTGATCTCTTCTTCATCCAGTCCCAAGCCTTCGAAGGCGTTGGTGAAGATTATAGTAGTTGAGCTGCCATTGTTGATGAGGATACGCCTCATGAGGCAGTTCACAACTTTTAATGATATCACGAGGGCATCATAGTGTGGAGTTATCACTTCTTTTTCGGTGTTGGTGGCGAAGCGTATTACACCAGGGCTATCCTTGAGTTCTTTGTTAATCGCCATGGCATCTGCTCCATGGTGGAATTTGGCAGCGTGAGTGTTTCTCTTGGTAGCAAAGATTGTCACTTTGTTTACCTCTGATCCTCCCCTGATGAAGTTGATGACATGATCTTACCTTGCGAATCAGGCCTTGGCCCTCACGGTGATGTCCTTCTTGGTCTTTTCATGAATGAGTGCATTTGCTTTGTCCGAGAGAAACTCTCATAGTTACCCTTTCCTGAGCAAATCATTCACTTCGAGTTACCTTTCGTGGAGTTTTCATAGCCAGGCTTAATGTTAGATTTATCTTCCCTGGTGGTCTTTCGATGACCATTGTTTTCGGATGGTTTTTGTGCGCTAGTTGGGCCTGATAGGCTGGGTCCTCCTCCCATTTAATTTGAACCCAAGTTTTGGAGAATACATCCTCCATAGTGTAGGGATATTTGGTGAGGTCCTTGTATAGGTCACCGTCGACAAGCAGTCCTTGTCTGAAGGCTGAGATGGCCGTGGAGGTGACGTAGTTAAGAATCGACACTTTCTCTCTGTTAAATCGGTGGAGGTACTCCTTCAGGCTCTCGTCTGGGCGTTGGTTGATTCGATAGAGATCGTCAGAGGTGCATCTTAGAATTCGGTTGCTAGCGAACTGTTTGATGAAACGGTCCGTTAGCGTAGAGAAGGAGTCAATGGAGTCGTTAGCCAGGTTGGAGTACCACAGTAGCGTTGGGTCTGTGAGGGTTGCTCCAAATCCTTTGCACATACAAACTTCCAAGTGCTCATAATGGATAGGGGCGGTGAGCATGCGTTGGCGATACTGCAAGATGTGCGTATATGGATTAGTGGTCCCATCGTATAGCGTCATGATCGGGCAGGCGGATCTCTTAGGAACTTCGCTAAGGGCGATAACATCGACGAAGGGCATATCCGTGTAGGAGTTGGAAGCACTCTTCATAATCGGTGGAGCTACTCCCAGCAGATGCTTTATCATATTATCCATATCTTCTAGCCTTCCCGCCAACATGGCTTTTACACAACGGGCCTCGTTTGATGTTGAAACGTAAGACTGGGTTTCATTTTTTAATAATATTATCCCTTTTTCCTACTTTATTAATATTAATCATATTTCAAAAAAAAATCATATTTAATACATAAGTTGAATAAGATAAAATAAAATATAAAATAAAAGTAAAATAAGAGAGAATGAATAAAAGTAAAGGAACTTTTTTACGAATGGGCTTCTGAATGATGAACAACAATAGCTAACTAGTTTCATATAAAATAGGATTAACCCCGCCCATTACGTATTGATACTTATCGGATATAGAATAGATCCGCTTCCCTTTTTCCTATGAGTAGAAATGTTCCATTATTACTAACATAATAGAACAAATATTAATCTTTTATCCGAAATAATTACCAAAAAGGGGTTCGTAACATAATTTTTCCAATGCAATAAAGTTACATAGTGTCTATTTTTCGTTGATAAAGGGGTATTTCCATGGGTTTGCCTTGGTATCGTGTTCATACTGTTGTATTGAATGATCCCGGTTGTTTATTTTCTGTTCATATAATGCATACTATTCTCGATACTGGTTGGGCTGGTTCGATGGCTCTATATGAATTAGCAGTTTTTTTATCCCTCCGACCATGTTCTTGATCCAATGTGGAGACAATTATGTTCGTTATATCTTTCATGACTCACTTAGGAATAACCAATTCATGGGACGATTGGAATATTACAGGAGGGACTATAACGAATTTGGGTCTTTGGAGTTACGAAGAGGTAGCAGAAGCACATATCGTTTTTTCTGGCTTATGCTTCTTGGCAACTATTTGGCATTGAGTATATTGGGATCTATAAATTTTTTGTGATGAACGTACAGGAAAACCTTCTCTTGATTTGCCCAAGATTTTTGAAATTCATTTATTTCTTTCAGGAGTGGCTTGCTTTGGTTTTGGCGCATTTCATGTAAAAGGATTATATGGTCCTGGAATATGGGTATCCGACCCTTATGGAATAATCGAAAAGGTCCAACCCATAAATCCGGCGTGGGGCGTGGAGGGTTTTGACCATTTTATTCCGGGAGGAATAGTCTCTCATCATATTGCAGCAGGGATGTTGGGTATATTAGCGGGCTTATTCCAAATTAGCATTTGTCCGCCTCAATGTCTATACAAAGGATTACGTATGGAAATATTGAAACCGTCCTTTCCAGTAGTATTATTGTTGTCTTTTTGCAGCTTTTGTTGTTACTCGAACTATGTTGTATGGTTCTGCAAAATACTCCCGTTGAATTATTTGGTCCTACTCGTTATCAATGGGATCATGGATACTTTGAACAAGAAATATATCAAAGAGTTAGTGCTGGACTAGCTAGAAATCAAAGTGTATCAGAAGCTTGGTTTGAAATTCTTGAAAAATTAGCTTTTATGATTATATTGGTAATAATCCAGCAAAAGGGGGTTATTCCGAGCGGGTTCAATAGACAATGGGGGTGGAATAGCTGTTGGATGGTTACGACACCCCGTCTTTAGAAATAAAGAAGGGCATGAACTTTTTGTACGTCGTATGCCTACTTTTTTTTGAACAATTTCCGGTTGTTTTGGTAGATGGAGACGAAATTTTTACAGCCGACGTCCCATTTAGAAGGACAGAATCTAAATATAGTGTCGAATAAGTAGGTGTAACTGTTGAGTTTTATGGTGGTGAACTTAATGGAGTGAGTTATAGGGATCTCGCAACTGTGAAAAAATATGCTAGACGGGCTCAATTGGGTGAGATTTTTGAATTAGATCGTCCTACCTTGGAACTCGATGGTGTTTTTCGTAGACGTCCAAGAGGTTGGTTTACTCTTGGGCATGCTTCTTTGCTCTACTTTTCTTCTTTGGACACATTTGGCATGATGCTCCATCTCTCTTCAGAGATGTTTTTGCTGGTATTGATCCATATTTGGATGCTCAAGTGGAATTTGGGGAACTCCAAAAAGTTAGAGATCCAACTACAAAAAGACAAGCAGTCTGATGCAACATTGCTTTTTTCTTCTAATTTTCGTTAGCGATTTTATTTAATAAGTAGGGATACTGTAGGAATCTTGATTTAAATCGCTTCCGGTTCTTTTGACTCTTTTTTTTATCTGGAGGGATACTCCGAAGTAAACATAAACAAAACAGGTATGAAAGCTGTAATTGTAAACCACGATCAAATTTATGGAAGCATTGGTTTATACATTTCTCTTAGTATCGAATTTAGGGATAATTTATTTTGCTATTTTTATCGGGAACCACCTAAAATTTCATCTAAAAATGAAATAATTTTTCATTATCTTCATTGACGTAATCAGCCTCCAAATATTTGGAGGCTGATTACGTCAACTAGTACCTATGTTCCTCGAATGGATCTCTTAATTGTTGAGAGGATTGCTTAATGGCAGTATAAAGAGCATACCCAATAAAACTTACAAGTAACCCTATATATATTGATGGCGACTAGGGTTGCTGTTTCCATTATTTTAGAATTGAAACACCACACTGGATCTATGCTAAGATCGTTTATTTACAACAGAATGGTATACAAAGTCAACATATCATAATGAATACAAAATAAGATTCATGGCTATACAAACTGTTGAGGATAGTTCTAGATCTTGTCCAAGAAGCACTACTGTAGGGAAGTTATTGAAACAATTGAACTTCTATTTGAACAATTGAACTAAAGTAGCTCCTGGATGGAGAACGACCCTTTTGATGGGTGTTGCAATGGCTCTATTTGCGGTATTCCTATCTATTATTTTGGAGATTTATAATTCTTCTGTTCTACCGGGTGAAATTTTGGTGAATTGGACTGAGAAGAATCTTGAAGTCCTGCTTTTAGTTCGATAAAAAAAGTAAAGTATGTAGGGCTAAAAATTTTAACCTATTCTCCTTTGGTAGTTCGACCGGGGAAATTTTTACTGCATTGTATATTTCCAGAATATGTGTGTGTGACTTGTTATAATTTACCCTATTTATAGTACAGAGAATGGGGTCTGTCATCTTTATCAATATTGTTTTACTTTGTAGGATATTCATTAGAGTATATGAAGTACGAAATAGATCAAATAAATAATAAAGTATTCGAACTATGACTCATACTTAATACTCAGACCTCGTAGCCAGACCTCTTTCCGTACTACCTTCTTTAATAAATCAAAATATTTTTCTGCTTTTAAACTATTATTTGGATCAAAGGACAAATGCTTCTTTGTATCGTATGTTTTTAGTCATTTTAGCTATTTTTTTATTGAGTAAGTGATGATCCAATGGTTCTCACTCAGTGAACTTTGAACTTTGAAGCTTTCATTGAATTGTCGTGGTTCTCGTATGAATCTGAGGTTTATTGGTTAGTTAAGTAGAGTCTTAACAAGAGAATTCCTATCAATAATAAAGAAAATAAAAAGAAATCCGCAATCCCATTCCATACAAATAGCAAATAAAAAAGACAATAAAGATATATAATCTAGAAGACTCACGAGGAATGTACCAATCAACACAACATAAAGACGTATGAGCTGACTTGATTTTTTGGCATTTAACCACAAAGAAGAGCTTTCACGTTTTGACTCTTTAATATCTTTAAATAATATTGAATGAAAGAGAAGTTTAAACTTTATATTCCATGTCCGTTTCAATTAGTATTTGGGTCTTTTTTTTTAGTTGTATGAGATGAAATTCTCATATACAGTTATTAGAGGGGGAGTAACCTTGGTTTACCTATCTCAATAAAGTTTATGATTGGTTCGAAGCACGTCATGAGATTCAGGCGATTGCAGATGATATAACTAGTAAATATGTTCCTCTGCATGTCAACATATTTTATTGTCTAGGAGGAATTACCCTTACTTGTATTTTATTACAAGTAGCTACGAGATTTGCTATACTTTTTATTATCGTCCAACTATTATGAGGCTTTTGCTTCTGTTCAATATATAATAATTGAAGCTAACTTTGTTTGGTTAATCCGATCAGTTCATTGATGGTCGGAAAGTATGATGGTCCTAATGATGATTCTACATGTTTTTCGTATATACTTCACCGATGGTTTTAAAAAACCTCGTGAATTAACATGGGTTATTGGTGTGGTTCTGAGTGTATTGACCGCATCTTTTGGTGTAACAGGTTATTCTTTACCTTGGGATCAAATTGGTTATTGGCCAGTCAAAATTGTAACGGGTGTACCTGACGCTATCCCGGTAATAGGAAGTGCTTGTGTTGGACAATCCACTTTGAATCGTTTTGTAGTTTACACACTTTTGTATTACCTCTTCTTACGCCCGTATTTATTTTAATGCATTTCCTAATGATACATAAGANCGTAAGCAAGGTATTTCTGGTCCCTTATAAATAATATAATAAATAATATAGATTCTCGATATTTGTAATTACTCATTTATCTTATTACTTGGTGAAGGAACTATAGTATTTTATTGCTATAAATATGGATTATTAAAAAAATAAAACATGTCTTTGGATATTTTCCTTCAACTCCACAGTATTGTATTTTTTACATAAAAAAGTTGAAGGGAATTTTATGAAGAGAAAATGGATTATGGGAGTGTTGGACTTGAACTAATAGGATCGTGCATAAATATGCCTTTGTCTGCTACATTGGAATTCACAACCAAATGTGTCTTTGTTCCAACCACTGTGTAAGCCCCAAACAGGGGATAGGCTGGTTCAATTGAAGAGAATCTTTTTTATGATCATACCCAATGATGTCGTGAATGGGTGGGCTCCATAAAATCCAGTAGATTGTAGATTAAGGGATGGAACGTAAGCCTATTATGGTTTTAGCCATCTTTTACTAAAAAAAAGAAACAAAATTAATAGTATGTAAATGCATTCAGTTCCTCTGCATCAACTCGATTTATGATACTATCAAAGTGAATACAGGATCTAATGAAGAGTAGAGGATAGACTCAATTAGTAACAAGTAAATCCTTTGTATTTGAAAAACCTCGATATAATTTTTGAGATTAAGGACAAATTGATAAGGTATGGGACGATCTAGAAAGCACTTAATCATGATCAACTTTTTAAGCTTACGTGGGTATTGAGCATTTAACTATAAAAATGTAATTTATGGAAATCTTTAGTTGCAATAACTTTGGAATCGGATAATTATTTTCTTACATATTAAATACTTGTGGATAACATATATATTTTTGTATGTATTAATTTAGTTTTGTTAATTCTTGCTCGAGCCGGATAATAAAAAAGTTATCATGTCTGATTCCCTAGGGGATGGATCCATAAGAATTTACCTATCCCAGTAACAAAAAAAACCAGATTTGAATGATCTTGCATTACAAGCTAAATTAGCTAAAGGTATGGGTCATAATTATTATGGAGAACCCGCATGGCCCAATGATCTTGTATATATTTTTCCAGTAGTAATTCTTGGTACCATTGCCTGTAACGTAGGCTTAGCGGTTTTAGAACCATCAATGATTGGTGAACCTGAGGATCCTTTTGCAAGTCCTTTGGAAATATTACTTGAATGGTATTTCTTTCCTAAATTTCAAATACTTCGTACAATGCGTAACAAATTATTGGATGTTCTTTTAATGGCTTTAGTACCAGCGAGATTATTAACCGTACCATTTTTCGAAAATGTTAGTAAGTTCCAAAATACATTTTTGTCGTCCATGACGTAGAGGTTTCCTCGGTGCAAAAGTTTAATATTTATAAAACCTAATACCCTACGCTCAATCCCGCAAGAGAACGGGGGGTCAATTGTAGTATTTTAGGGTCGTCCAAGGATTTAGAGGCTTGGACTAGTAGAACCTAAACAAGGAGAATATACTAAGGGTCCTAGTATAGAAGGCGATCTAGTAAGAGATTGTCACGGGTCTCTACTAAACCTAATCAAGAGTGAAGGTAACCATGGTGATTGTGCAATAAAGAAAGCAATAACAAAATAGCATGAAAGCAAAAAGTAAACTTGGATCAAATCAAAAGAAAGATAGGATCTTGAGACGATGGTTATGGGTTTGGGTTCAATCTAAAGAAGTAATGGATTTTGGGTATGGCTTTATTAGAGGATCGAAGCTACTCCTAGACCAAGGACCCTTAATAATCGATCAACTTNATGCACATTACAAGGCTCAACTCTCGTTTATTGCCTATCTAAATATGTACGTGATAGTGAATCTTAAGCACTTCTAGCCATCTAGCACCTAGGTAACAGCCCCTCTCATGGGCCCAAGTGAAAGACATAGATCTAGTTCTCTCAAGCATTTCATCGAACACTTTCTAGGCATCTTTGAGCAAGTAATAATCTTTGAAGAACTAAAATAGATCAATTAGAAATCTATGCCAAGATATAGCCTAAACATCCATTACAACCCTAGATCTAACCCTAGCCTACCATATCTCAAGATCCAAGAAGGATCTACTCACTAAATCTCATGTAAATCTAAAGACATGAAACGGGTCTTTGAGCTCTCATGGTTTAGAAGAATATATCTAGAGAGAAAGATAGAGAAAATAAGATCCAAATCACTCAAACAAATAAAGAGTTATACAA
>OVAN01009069.1:0-17367 GCA_900406275.1 Anastatica hierochuntica | reverse complement strand
CTATCATGCGACAAACAACTCCCTTGCGCAAGAGCACGGTAAAATCTTTTGTCCTTATAGAACAGTCAAAAGTACGAAATCTAAGGAAGACGAGATCAAGGAGCTTAGTGACAAGGTTGATAGGCTCATTAAATAAACAAGAAGAAGTGTTCATTTTGCGGATACCAAAGTCGAAGGACAAGAGGGTGAGACCTAAGAAGAAGTGAGCTACATCCAAGGAATGTACTACCAAAAATTCTTCAACCAAAGATACAAGCCTTTCAACAACAACAACTTGTCCTACCAAAGCACTAATGTGGAGAATCCACAAGATCAAGTCTATCCTCTCAAGACTAACCAACAAGGGTACCGATACCAACCTAAGCAAGGCTACTACCAAAAGTCTCAACAACAAAACGGTCCTACCAAAGAGGAAGAGAATCATGCTATGCTTAAGAAGCTAGTGGAATGACAAAATGAGACCAAGGCCAAGCTCAACAAAAATTTTGGAGAGACGAATGTGAAGATA
Source organism: Anastatica hierochuntica (assembly GCA_900406275.1). Classification (NCBI taxonomy): domain Eukaryota; kingdom Viridiplantae; phylum Streptophyta; class Magnoliopsida; order Brassicales; family Brassicaceae; genus Anastatica; species Anastatica hierochuntica. The sequence continues at coordinate 16,859 of OVAN01009069.1, read as the reverse complement.
GAGTCTATATACCGAGACATGAACATCAAGCATGAAGCTCTTGCTTCACATGTTAAGGTCATAGATTCCCAACTCTAACATGTGATCTCAGACCGTAAGGGAAAAGCGAGGGCTAAAGAGAAGGGAGAGCCTAGCAAGGACTTTTGCAATGATTTCTTAGAATAAATCAACAACACTCCTCAACCATGGGACGGTATTGTCTTTACTCTTGAAGAGGAGAAGATTATTGATGATTTTGAGAATATCTTTTTGAATCCCTTTGATGAGATTGTTGATTGCTTGAATGTGGAATTGGTTGGAAACCCGATTGATAAGGAAGGTCATGCCATATTTGACCTTGAAATTGAAGAGACAAGTGATCCAACTGGAAAATAGCTTGAGAAGAAGGACACTCATTTGGCTAAGGGTGATGTCGAGATTGAGAAAGAAGAGAAAGAGCCTTTGTTTGTTGACAAGGCTACCAAGAAAGAATTGGTCAAGGAAGCTAAGGAAAAGGAAAGCTTCAAGGAAAAAGAGAAACCTAATGTCTCGAGGAAAGAGACACTTAAGAAAAAAAGAAAAGATTCCTAGGTATATGCCTAGAGGAGAAGAGATGAGTGAAGAAGACTACCTCATTTTGAGTCTTCCGGTTCTTAAGTCAACACTCTCATACCCTCAATGCTTCAAGAAGCAAATCCTTGAGTTGCACTACAAAGAACTCAAGAAGAAAGTTTGTTTGGACATTACCAAGGGATGGAAAGAAGAAGCAAAGACAAGTGAAAATTTCAAGGAAAAGTTAGAAAAGGCAATTTCCCAAATAGACAAAGTTGAGAAGATCATGAGGGACAATGGTATCCTGGAAACTAGAGATATTGAAAAGACTCTAGAGAAGAGCAATGATGAGGGAATGCTTATAATTCCATGTGCTCTCAAAGATTACCATTTTGAGGATGTTTTGGCGAACACCGGTGCTTGTTTAAATGTCATCTCACTAGACCATGTGAAAGAACTTGAATTTCAATAAAAGATCAAGAGAGGAGTGGATCTCATCTTATTAGGGGATGCATCTAAAAATACTCCTATAGGAAGGCTAGATAACATTGAGCTAAAGGTCAACAAGACACTTGTTAAGTGTGACTTCGTGGTTGTGGATACTAAATCTAACCAAGTCAAGTTCCCATTGATCTTAGGGACGCCATTCCTCATAACTACCGAAGCTTTAATATACTTTGACACTAAAGACCTCATTTTGAAAAGAGTCAATGAAGGAGTCTCCTACCCAATGCTTAAAACAAAGAGAGACAATGATTTTTGTGGTACGGTATACCAAATGGAACCAAAGAAAAAAGGTAGAATTCGAGAAGAAAAGGTCTATGAGAGTTTGGAGAAGGATGGAGTTTGGGATTTGTTTCATGAGGAAGACCCCAAGGGAGATGTTCCCCATGAAGATTTAGGCATGATAATGGATGAACCAATAACTCAATGATCAACTCCCAAGGATAGCTACAATCCTCATTTCGTTAAAGGTAAAGGAGTAAAAAAACTTCAACAAAATCAAGATTTGGTCGATCCAGAAGTCACCAAGAGGGCCTAACCAAGAAGAGGTGGTCCTTAATCTCACCAACTAAAAGGAAAGAAGAATGGTCAAGCTAAAGACTTTGAATAAGCGCACTTGAGAGGCAATCTCATGCATATCCTTTGTAAATATTTCGTTTTAAGCCGTTAATTTTCGAGCTTTTCAATTCAACAAAAATGATATATCTTGGGATAACCTTGTTCCAAATACATCCTTTTGCTTAAGCTTAGGTGCCAAGGGAGAACCAATTGAAGCAAGGATCAAAGCCAAAATGGAGTATGGATGGACATTTCCAACAAGTCATCATGACTTAGTACTTAAGAACATTCCTTGGCTATGACAAGTTCTCTTAAACTCAAGCATTACACTTGCATTTCACCATTTTAAAAGAATTTCATGAGTGATTTTACAAAATTTTGAATTAAGAAAACTTAACTCCTTTTGATCCATTTAAAAACCTTTGGTCCTAATCTTTCAAAAACTTAACTTGATTTTTCCTCCAAAATTGGATTTCATGATTTTAAGGGTGATTTTAATGAACTTTTTCCAAATGGTTATGAAAGGAATTTCTAAGGACCAATTTAGCAATTTTTGAAAATCTCACCAACTTGAACAATTAAACATGAATGACACATTTTGTCTGAAAAAGCAAAAACTCTCTCTCTCTCTTAGTTTAAAGCCATCGATATTTTCATCTTCTTAAACTAAGATTTTGTGTTCTTGAAAACTTTGGGAGAAAACTTCGAGATTTTTCACAAAATTCATCCACCTTTGCAAGCATTTTACAAGCTCTCTACTTCTCACATTCATACTTGCATCAATAAACCAAAGGTATGGATAAAACTTCTTCTCTTCTTGATGATGATTTTCGATTTTGATGAGAAGAGGTGAATTAGATGTTGTTTGTGAGTTATCTTGGTAGATAGAGCTTAGTTGTTAAGTTTTCATGGATTAGATCTTCTTGAAAACAACTAAAAAATCTTGATTCATGGATTGTTCTTCATGATGAATAGTGCTTATAAATAGTGTTCTTGAGAGAATTTTGGGAAAAATTAGTTTCATTGGTTCTTATGTTGAATTTATGGTACATATGCTTGAAATCCATGAAGGGTTAAAAAGGTTTACAATTTTTAAGAGATGTCCTTTGATGCTTGAAATTTTCGTTTTATTAAACTAAAAGGAATGCTTTTGAGCCTTCATTGAGTTTGCCATTTCATTGTTATGATGATATGAAGTTTGCTTTACTTGTTATTCATTGTTGAAAACCTTGAGCATTGTTCATTACCATTGAATTTGGGTAAATTATATTAATTGCACACTTATCCGGATTTAGTAAAGGTCTTTGAATGATTTAAATGGACATTCTGAAGAATTTTATAGGCATCTTATTCATGATATATGTATCATTCGGTTACTTGTAAAATTTTGAAAACGCTAAGTTGAGAAGTGGCCGATTATTTTGATGATTCTTGAAGAAGAATTTCGGTCCTTGTGCAACCATTTGTTATAGCATTTAGATTGAATGTTTTGGTTAAGGAAGTTGCTAAGAATCAATAATTTGTATGACTTTCTCTTGAATGTTTAAACTTGATTCAAAGCTAAATCCTTCTTAAGCCTTTACATTGGTTCGTTAAAGAAATTTTGAACTCACAATATCTACTATCTTTTATATATCTGAAAAATGGCTTCAAGAGAACAAGCAAATGTCACCTATGCGAGTTGGTACAATGAGGAGACAAGCCTACTTGCATCTCCAAGATAACGCCAAAGTCATTGGAACTACTTGAGCGGATGAGGACATTTTGAGAGAGATGGAGATTCACAATCAAGAAAAATACTTGATTAGGAAAATGGACATGGGGAACCTTCTATTAATGAACTATGCAACTTACCATCACCCCACTCTCCAATTTCTCTCAACGTTTAGCATGGTATAAGGATGTGGTCCTCATGAAAGTGTCGTGTACCTCACATTTAATATCAAGGAGAACTTTTCCAAGGTACTCCTTGAGGAGATATGTCAAGTGTATGGTTTCGATCCAACGAAAGAAGATTTTGGTTATGGAAATGGACTTGAATCAAGAATACTTTAGGAGAGAATAACACTTGGGTCTTACGATGAGGGTTCGCCAAGCAATGAAAGGTTCGAAACCCAACTATTCGTTACATTTTGGAGTTGCTTGGAAACACCTTTGTGGGGAGAAGCTCGCCAAGACTAGTTAGCCCCTTGAGTTTGAAGTTACTATTCCAAGGTGTCAAGACGGTTATGAAGGGACCGAGTGGGAACATAATGGAAGACTTCATAGGAAACAATGTCAACAACGGAGGTATCTTCATCTTCGAGATGTTAGACTAGGGGTGGGCGTTCGGGTACCCGTTCGGGTTCAGTTCAGATTCATTTGGGTTTCGGGTTTTCGGGTCTAGAGTTTTAGGACCCATTCGGGTATTTTTGTTTTTCGGTTCGGGTTCGGTTCAGGTTCGGATACCCGTTTAAATTATGTAAAAATTTTCAAAAATCCAAATATATCTTAAAAAACTTCAAAAATCCATAACTAAAGTAACCAAAAAGAAGTATATTTAAAAAATGCATAACCAAATATCTATAGCTAATAAGAAAATCATTTCCTTTCGGGAATTTAGGTGAAAACCCGGTAAATACTTCCAATATTTCTAGTATTTTTTTACTATTTTGGGATATTTTAAGTAGTTATCGGTACTTTTGAATAATTTGTTTTTTTTTCTCCAAATGTTTTGAATAGTGTTGATATTAGATCTAAAAATAATTAATATATTTAAGTTTATTATTATAGTTCGGATATTTTCGGGTACCCGAAATATTTCGGTTCGGGTCAGGTTCGGGTTCGGTTCTTCGGATATTGAAATTTAGGATCCACTCGGGTATTTTAACGGTTTCGGTTCGGGTTCGGTTCCATTTTTTCGGATCGAGTTCGGTTCGGTTCTTCGGGTTCAGGTATTTTGCCCACCCCTATGTTAGACTATCATGAAGAGTTGAGGACCACAAAAAAGCCTGTGATCCGTATTGGCGGGTTCCTCACGCCATTGTTTCTTCACGTGGGAGTCAATCTTGAAGAGTTCCGGAGGTTAAGAGGAGAAAGGAAGATGGATATGGGTCATCTAGTGAAGGAGAAATTCTTTTATGGTTACCATGGGTATACGAATTTCCATATGAACTAGTTGTTTATCGATGAAGAGAGGAAAAGACGAGCGTGCTACTTGCCCCTACAATAGCACACAATCGCGACAAAAGATAAAAACCTCTCATTTCATCTCCCTCAACATCTACTTGTCAATCGTCACTCCCTACCAAGTGAGCCAAGACTTTATAAGTCTGACCCCAACGAGATACCACCAAACCAAGAAGAAGAAGAAGAAGATGCTTTCAACATTGAATACCAACAAGAAGAACCACCGGAGGGTAACCAAAGAAGTGAGAAAAAATGTACTTGGAGAGGAAGGTGAATGACCAAGACAAGGTCATAAGAAAACAAGGGGACTTCATTACACGGTTGTGGAGGAGGATGAAGAAAAATGAAAAAGACAACCGATACGCCTCATCAAGTGAAGAATAAAAAGAAGATGAATACTTGAGTTGCCATGGACATCAACAACCAAGGCACTCGGTTGCCCTTCCTCCATTGGTAATCTGGGAACCGCAAGAGCAAAGGGTGCAACCACCAAGAGCTTCATACCAAGAGCCATCTAGGAGGAAACATGGGAAAGACCCCCATCGGCGAGACTTCAAGGCCGAGAACACAGAGCTCCACACGACAAAACAATCAGCCCAAGCCATCCATCGGTCGACTAGTAACTCATACATATGAGTTGTCACAAGGTACGCCTACAACCCTTTATAAATATCATTACATATTTTCATTTTGGTGTGTGTTTTTAAGGGTCACTCTCACGGTTTATAATTCATTGAGACGGTGAAGTTTAAGTCCGGGGGAGAGGCTTAGTACTAATGTTGTTTTGAGTTTTGATGTTTTCTTTTCTCTTCACATATTGAGTCGTGCATTGTATATACTTATGATTTGTGAAAAAAACAAAACAAATTTGAAAAATTTCGAAAAAACCAAAAAGATTTTAATTTTGGTTTCAAAGCTTTACATATAGCTCTGACTACTTTTTATCTTAGGAAAATTCGTAATTGGAATTAACCACTTAAAGGTTTTTGCGAATGTTGAAGTAAGTTATCTTTTGAGTCAATTCGTATTTAATATGGCCTTTAATGAATGTTAATATCTTGCTTATGGGCTATGCGATACTTGACCATGAGAAAACACTAACATTTGAGCTATGTTTTAACCATTTTTACCACCCTTTCTTAGCTCAAATGTCTACTCTCATCTTTAGAGTAGTGACCAACCCTTGAAAACCCTTAAACCTTTTGCTTCAAACCCCCCCCCCCTAATATTCCGATATGTGAAGCCTCTTTTGGAAAGTGCACACATGGGCAAAATCCCGAGTGAATTGAAGTTGAACGACAAAGAGGATATTTTCTTAGAGTTAGCCTCACTTTAAGGCTAACTAGAGTCATAGGATGTTTATAGAAGTCTTGAGAATAGTTAGTGTGTATAGAGTCAATGGATTTTCCTTAATGCATATATGATCCTAGGTTGTTTGAATAAGAAAAAGGGAAAGAAAGAAGGAAATCGAAAAAGATAGAAAGGAGAAATGAAAGAATAAGGCACTAGAGATTAGTACTAAGTTTAAGCTCTAACCTTAAAAACTAAAAATCTTAGAGAGTCCACCCTTGAAAAGAAAAAAAAAGAAAGAAAGAAAGAAAGAATTCAAGTGATTAGATAATGGCTCTTAAAATCACAAGAAGGTTAGTAGCTAAGAAGTTTAAAAGTTTAAGAATCTTTAGTTGTCTACAAAAAGAAAAAGAATGAGTGAGTTTGGTTCAATAAAATCTTTATGGTTTTTAGATCTAGGATGAGAATTATATCAAGTAAGTGTCTAGATCTTTAGGAAGCAATGGGGGTGGGAACAATAAGAGGAAGTAAATGTTTTGTCTGCGTAAATTGTTCGGCTACCATCTTGATTTTGCCTATTGTCTTGCACTACTTTTGTTTGAGAGAAACCATTATAAATCGAGTGAACCTTCTTCTTTTTACACTTTTTTACATAAACCCTTTCTTTGAACTCCAAACTGAATGGAAGAGATGCATTACCCAGAGGTAAAGAACACACGCCTAAGCTTAATTGAATGTAAAAAGGACTTGGTGATGGGATAGTTTATGGATGCCTAGCTTAGATTCTAAGAGTTAGTTTTGTGATGATTATGGAGAAGTACATAGAATCTTAGATGATTTTTGCACCATTTTACTTGTTTTGAGGACATTGGGCATAAGGCATTACTCTTTTTTCTTGGTTATGAGTTCCCACTTGCCAACCTCATTTTCGGGTTTGGTCTTTGTTGTTTGCTTGTGGTCAAGCAAAGGAAAGTCCGGGGGTGTTGATGTGTACTTATTTTCTTGCATATTTTGGAGCATTTTGGCTTAGTTTCATCCACATTTAGGTTGTATATATTGCACATAAGTCTTAGAATCCATGAGTTTGAGACTAGATTCTAGTTTAGGGTCATATTGCATTTGCATGTCATTTCTTTGCATTTGTAGAAACAACTTTGCGATGGATTCATGGAGGCTCTAGAGATGGATTCAAGGTTGACTTGGAGCTAATGAATCAAGGAAAATAGGAGTCAAATGCTATGAGAGAAGATGGAACCAAAAAGAGCAAACAAAGGATGAAAGAAGAAGCCACAAGCTGCCTAAGTGAGCAGTTGTTGACCTTGAGGCCGACAATAGCCCACTTTGGGTCGACAGCTGGCTAAGTTGGGAGCATTGCTGCCCAAAATAAGTAGTTGTCGACCTCCAGGTCGATAGTAGCCAACTTTTGGGCGACGACAGAGCACTTTGACGGGATATTTTGCTTCTAGGGCACCCACTCTTCCCCTCTTTAGTATAAATACCCTCTTTTATGAACCAAGAACATATCTTTGATCTTTGTTTATCTTTTCAATATTTTTGCTTATCTTTGAAATCAAAATCTTGTAATAACTACTTTTAATACTTTAAGTGGATTTGGATCTCTTCTCTTCATCTCTTTCTTTTAGATCTATTTCTAAAAACATGGGAGCTCAAAGACCAAATCTATGTCCTTGGAATTCCATGACTCTTAGTGAGTAGATCCTTCTTGTATCTTAAGATGTAGTAGGATAGGTGAGATCTAGGGTTGTGATGGATGACTAGGCTAGATTTTGGCAAAGATTTCTACTAGATCTTATTTAGTTCTTCAAAGTTCATTGATTGCTCATTGACGCCTAGAAAGTGTTTGATGAAATGCTTGAGAGAACATGATCTATATCTTTCACTTGGGCCCATGAGAGTGGATGTTACCTAGGTGTTAGATTGCTAGAAGGGCTTGAGGAACACTATCATTTACATGTTTAGATAGGCAACAAACGGGAGGTGAACCTTGTAATGTGTATGGGTGAATAGATCTTCGCCATGAGAGTGGGTGGATCGATTAAAGAGGGATCCTTGGCCTAGGAATAGCTTCAATCCTCTAATAAAGCTTTAGAAAAGTTCATTACATCTCTAGATCGAACTCGAACCCAATGTTATTATCTCAAGACCCGATCTTTTTCAGTGTTTGCATCCAAGTTCACTTATTTCTTGCTTTTACTTATTGTTTGCTTAATCATTACTTTTATTTATGTTTGGCCTTGTTGATCGCTAGATTTAATGGAGACCCGTGAAATTCCCCTTTAAAAACAACCCCCTAGACTAGGATATCTAGTGTATTCCTATTGTTTAGGTTCTTCTAGATAAGCCTCTAAATCCTTAGACGATACTTTAAGTACTGCAACTTGACCTCATTCTCTTGCAGGATTGTGAGTGGTCTTAGGTTTTATAAACTTTAAACTTAAACGAAACCGCCCATCGTCAATGTGCCACTCCCTTGTGGTGGGGTTAATCAATTGTTGGACCTCTAATTGAGGATACCAAACATTACCACATCCTCTCGCCGGCCTTGGCATGACATATGGGTTCCACGGATCATGTCATATATATGTGTTAATCATTGACCCTATATGTATCTGAACCCCTTACCTAAGTAGTCCCTGGGTGGAAAAATACTCTATCATTTGAAAGAAGGTGAATACGGTTTCTTGGAATTTAAAGGGTGGAATTTCCGGAAATACCTACCTCTTAATATCCGAGCAACCAGAAAGCCTAGAAATTGAATTAGCCTCATAGTTATTTTGCCAATATGGCCATATTAAAGTCTACCGGAAATTTAAAATCTAAACCTCTATCATCCTTTGGGATATATAATTTGTCTCATGCAACCCAATGGAGATCGCGGTTACATCCATTGAAACTCAACCAGAATTGGGAGATCGCGTTAGTTAACTTGAATTTAACAGTTGGGGGAGTTTGAAGCATGTCAAAACATAATTTGGAAGTGCGAGAGAAATTGACTTGATCAGAATCTCTTTTCCCCCTTTTGATAAGAATTTGGATGACTACCATTACCTCTGTTGCCTATTCGTTCGTTAATATAATGAAAGATCTGACTTTTTGGTCCCCCTAGACTTTCAGAGAATCCTAAGTAAGTTCTCATGCCCCCTTTTTTGTAATACCTAGATACTTTTCATCATATCTCTAGTTCTCCCTGGAACACTCTTGCCAAACATAACTGAATACTTATCAAAGTTAATAACTTGTCTTGAAGCACCCATATATCCCTGTAACACATCCAAAACCGTTTGGCATTATGATAGATCAAGCTTTCACCCGAATAAACAATTGCAAGTGCACAGATATGTACGTTGTAGTTGTTCGGGATCGAAACTCCAGAGACCAATGATCACACAAAAAGCAATGGATCAAACGCGGGCTAAGACGAAAAAGGAAAAGGCTGGTGGAGATTCAATTATCAAAATAAAGCAAACAAAAGCATAAAATAAAGCAAATATTGTAAAGAATCAAGAAAAACGTGGGCACAGGGTATTCTCAGGGAATTCATTTCATCAGGATTGTAGATTTGTTGTTGGGGAAACACTTAGACCATCTCGAACTCAAATCGCTAATATTGAACTAACCTAGTTCAGTAGCACCAGTTCACTATGTATTAGGATCCTAGACACCAATTTCCATTTAGTTTTAAATCCTAAACATGAATTCTAAAAGGTTTGATAGGTTCACAAATCACTTAAACATAACCTTTCGTTCGTCTAAGACAATTGTTTATTTAACATTCATTCAGGCATTTCATCGAACGCTTTTGGTTCGTGAAGTATCCTAATATCAAATACCAGGTGATCAAACTAATTTCAGTCTTATGAAAAATGTTATATGTTGGGGTCAAAAACGGTTACGACGAAATTGATGCCTAAAAGAGTAACGGAAACATCCTCTCTCCTTCGAAAATGAAAATCGTGAGAGGATTATCAATTATGAGGCTCTTTCCATCTAGTCAATCTCCACTCGACCAAATGTCAAAGCTCCGCGTCTAGCAAACCATAAGGGCCATTTTGCAAAGTTCAGTCACTCACGGGCAACTAAACGCGAGAATAATGAAATCAACGTCCGAGACCTCCGAGAGACCTCAGTAAACGAGTTTCGGAGTGGTAAGAAGTCACCGTGATCAACGGATAACCGCGTCGCTTCGAAAATACGAGCAATACAAACAACGACAAGTCTAGCCGCCCGTTGGGCGACTAGATTGTCTTAAGGTCTAGTCGTCCAACGGCCGACTAGACTCGCAACAAGTCTGGTCGTTTGTTGGGCGATCAGACTCACAGTCTAGACGCCCAACAGGTGACCAAACTCACGGTCTAGTCGCCCACGGTTGACTAGACTACAATTTCCCGATCGTCTTCTCCCTCAAATCCCGGTTCGAGCGTTTCTTGTTTTGTCTCGATTGGAGTCTTTGATTGAAATCTTGCGGCAATAATCGTAAATACTTGCGCTTTTCGTGAAAACTTCGTACCGATCGTATAAAATGATAATGGTTAACTCGAACACCGAAATTGTCTTAACTATATGATCGGTCTTATCATTTCGTAAAATCGTCACCGCGAAGTCGTACGAAGAACGATTTCTCCGAAAGAAATCGTAAAAATCACTTTGTCGCTAATGCCCAAAATGCGACACAAGTCCACTTATGATTTCGGAACGAGAATATGCCCAACTGCGTCAACGATTTACCCATGTCTCGTGAAAGATAAAAGGAAAATACGATAAAGTCAAAGTTTGAAGATAAATATGGAAAACTCGTAAAGATAAGGAATATTCTCGAAAAATGGAATATTTTCGCGGAAAGATATGCTCAAATCTAGGGTGGAAAAGGAAGCGAGATCAGCTTACGAAGGCATATAAAAGAGGGGCTAAGGAGAACGAGAAGGAGACACCAAAATTTCTTCACAATTCATACTTAGAGCTTTAGGTTTATTTTCGTTTTTGCTAGCGAGTTGGGTCTCAATTAAGTTTACAAGTCTTATGCTGTTAAAACTAGGATACTCGCTGACAGCTCTCGCGGCCACAGTTTACCACCTGTTGTAATGCTCAAACGCAGATTCGGAATAAGAATATCGCGATTCTCTTTTATGTTTATCTCGTTGTCTGTTTTCTTCGTACTTTTGATCTATTGTGGTTTGGCTTAGCAGAAATCTGGGACCTCAAGGAAAGTTAGAGTTTCCTAGCTTTCTTCTGGATATGAATATCGACAGTGCGAATTTTGGTTCCCACAGTTTGGCGATAGAAGGACGGTGCATATTTGCTCAGGGTACGGATCAATTTAACTCGTACCCGCAAAACACTATATCGAACATGACCACAGACAATCAGAAAAATCAGCCAGCTCGTGACGGCGACAGTGCCAATAACGATGCTGAAAACACTCTGGTAACGAACAACACCGCAGTCAACGCTAACAGAAACACTGCGGCGTTCGAGGATATGAAAAAGATGTTCTCGACTCTCGAACAGAAGTCGGCTAAACAAGACAAACTGACTAGCTCTTTCACTAAGCAGGTTGAAACTCTAACCGCGAGGACTAGAACTATTCTTCCGCATGGAGCCACCATACTCCGCGGAAGAAGACTCGACTTCACCACTTCGCGTTGCTTACTCCAGAACGCGCATGAAAATCCATCTGGACAAAGCCCCGATGTAATCACCCCTCCCGCACCTCGGAATAACGTGAAAGATCCCCCAAATCCCGAAAAGGAAACGGAGGATAACGAAGTCGAGCGAATTCACCTAGACTTCAGCGATCAATCTGATTCCACGGATGAAGATGCTGACGTACACCCAAGAAGGGTTAAGGATCGCGCAACGCGGAAGGATTCTCAGCTCAGCGAACCCATGACGGAAGAAGAGGAAAATATCTTTTGGGTAGAGCAAGAGAAACAGGTCGAGGAGCAGGCCAGAGCCATTTACAAGACACGCCAACCATCTCGAAAAAAGACCTATGACGACCACGATGAGATTCACGATCTCCGTGACTACATCGCAAAAACAGCAGCATAGGTCAAAGCGGTAAAATCGCAGATCCATCACACGACCAGTGCCCCGCCAGAGATCGACAGGCTCCTTGAGGAGGCTCGAAAACTCCATTCACTGCTTGCATAACCAACACCAGAGTCTCTGATTCCGAGAAATTAAAAATCCCAATGTATGATGGAACTTCCGATCTGAAATCTCACCTGCAGTCTTTCCAGATCGTGATGGCGAGATCCAAGCTTAAGGAGGGAGAGAAAGATGTTGGCTTCTGCCACCTATTTGTCGAGCATCTCCAAGGAGCGGCCCTCGAATGGTTCTCTTATCTAAAGCGAAACTCCATCGGAAGTTTCCGTCAACTCTCCTCGGAATTTCTCAAGCAGTACTCCATGTTTATGGACAGAGAAACTTCCGAAGTTGACCAATGGAGCCTGTCTCAAAGAGAAGACGAACCTCTCCGATATTTCATGAACAGGCTCAAGATAGTGATGTCGAGAGTCAGCAAGATCAGTGACAAAGTGGCGGTAGACGCACTCAGAAAGACCCTCTAGTACAAGTCAAAGTTCAGAAAGTGGATAGCTCTCGAAAAACCACGCACTATTCAGGATGCACTTCATAAGGCCACGGATTTCATCATCATCAAAGAAGAGATGAAAGTTCTATCGCAAAAACACAAACCTGTGAAGGCGTCCTTGAAAGACTTAACGTCTGAACAGAAAGCAAAAAAGAAGATCCCTCGTAACGACAAGTATGTCCCTCACGAGGGAGAAGACGTCCGGGGTACGCACAACTACATTTTCAATTCCCCGTCTGAATAAGGTAGAACATCGGGGAACACCTGGACGCGGAACTAGTCGTATGACGAAAACACCTTCAGCGAGTTCCACCAAACAAAGGGTCACTCCACCACGAACTGCAAAGTTCTCGGAGCAAGGTTAACAGCGAAACTACTCGCGGGGGAGATCTCGGACATAATCAGCGTAAAAGACCTCATACGCGATACAGATCGCCCAATCAGAACCGAGAAAGCACCACTGGAGACGCTATGTTTCAAGGAACCCAAGCGGATGGGAAATATGTAAGGAGGCCTGACGACAAAGGCAACGAATCCAATCGCCGCAGAGTGAATATGATCATTGGAGGGTCGCAATACTTTCGCGACACCGTCTCATCAATAAAAGCATATCACCGAAAGGCTGAGTCAAGTGCAAAATGGCCTACGCTACTCGACACCGCAAGCGACACCGAAAATTAACGCCATTACTTTTGAGGAACACGAAGATGTCGGGATCGATAAACCCCATAACGATCCTCTCGTAATCGACCTCGTCATAAAAGATCTCGAAGTCGCCAGCGTCCTCATCGACACAGGAAGTACCGTCGACATCATCTTCTGCAATACCCTCAACAGGATGAACTTCGACTTATCCGAGGTCACACCCGCACCGAAAACACTCACGGGTTTCTCAGGAACAACTTCGATGACTCTCGGATCGATCAAACTTCTAGTGTTGGCCAAGGAGATGATGGAAGTTGTCGATTTTGCGGTCGTCGACCATCCTGCCATCTATAACGTGATCATGGGAACACCGTGGATAAACTCCATGAAAGTAGTCCCGTCAACCTACCATTTGGGCATTAAATTCCCAACCCCCTACGGAATCTCCACAATCTAGGGATGCGAAAAGCAGTCATGACTTTGCTTCATAGCCGAGCATAAGCTAAGACAAATCGCAATGAAGCCCATGGCCGAACCCAAAAAAATGAAGAAAACTCGGCTGCTAGCCGAAGACACTTCGAAAAAAGATGCGACAGAATCGTCGATTCAAGAAACGCCTCAATCCGGAGGAAATAAGCAAGCTTTCGAGCCCAACAGTCTCGATAAAGCAACACCCTTGACACCAGAGGGAATCGTAGACCCAGCTATAGTCATCAAGACTAAAACTGCCAACGCAGCCTCGCCAAACGAGTAATCACTTACGACAACAAACTGAACTACGAGACGACTTGATCTTTAAAAGAGGCATGTAGGCAGCTCTTCGCAAGAAGAGTTCAGCTTTCCCCTTCTCTAAAAAATGGGAGGTGTACGTATACTCGTATACTTCCACACTTTGTACTCGACATTTTTCGATCCAATTTTGACAATAACCCAAAAATGGAAATCATACGAGCAGACCTTTCTTAACAAACTTCGACTATAACATGTTCACCAACACATTCTACCACAAAACGGAAGAACTTTCGGAAAAAGCGAGACGTCGCAAGTTTCCGAGAAGCACAATTCCGAACTCGATCAAAAGCTTCTAAAATCGGCCGCAAGACTATCAAACCCCTATCAAGAAAAAAGACAAGTACTTGTCCCAATTTCGCGCCCGTCGATTGGCCCTGACAGACGAACTAATCACTAACCTAACCTGCTCTACGCGAAGAATGGGTTCTCATACATCCGACTAGGATAAAAGCACGTTATAAGAGAAATCCAAAATTTTGGTCAGCACTTCCAGACGACTTAGAAATTGTCTTTGGAGAGATGATCGGTTCCTGATTGATGCAAGTCATATAAGCTGAGAACTTATCGCAGACTTCAATATCAAGACGGAACCAGGTCAAAATCGAAACGGGAAACGTAAGTCGGAGTTAGTCACCGCACGCCCTAAAACCGAGAGTAAAACTAGGTCTTGCCCTAAACCCATCACACTGGTCTCGAACATCTCAAGGCATGATATCTAACTGATACGAGATCCTAAAATATGTCTCTTCGTTCATATCTAAATGCTCAAAATTTTTTACGAAACTTCTTAATATCTCGAACGAGCAACGCATACAACGATCCACGAAAAGAGTTAAAATACGAGACGACAATTCGTATTTTTCCCTCTTCACCAAATCGAACTAAACCCAGCACACTGGTCTCAAACATCTCAAGACATAGTATATAACCAATACGAGATTCTAATATTTGTCACTTCGCCTATGTTCTCACGTTCAAGAAAATCTGAAAGAGTAAATCTTTCGAGAACTCGCATCCGAAACGAACAACGAATATAGCGATTCTCAGAGGAGTAGTCATAAGACGAAAAATCATGATCTTACTTCGCAACCGTGACACTACTTATACGCAACCTAATCAAATCAAAAAACACCATTCATCAACACTAAAACCACAAAGTGAGGGGTTTCGAAGACACACCCGGCCAACCCCGATAGATATAAAGTGGCCACACTTGTCCAAAATACTACTAAAAACAGGGAACACGCTCCCTCAACGGACGAACATTTCTCGTTCAAAAATTGTAGTTGAAAATGCCATAGATCGAAAAGTAGCCTATGCTAGACGGTGCCGAGTTTTGATCGACCGCATCCTCTTCGCCCCAAGCAGTGTCCCCAACTTCCTCCGAATCGAGAGTAACGGGAGTCGGGGCCCAGTGACCTCGAACCCTCTCTTCGATCGACGGGATCGAAGACACAACTTCCTTGCACTTCTTCACATGACTGGACATTTTTTCCATCTCGAAGTCGTAGGAGTAGTTAAGAAGTTGGGTGCGATACAGAGCGCCCCTCGTATGGCCCTCTCCTGTCTGCGGTGGCGTCGCACTCGTTAGCCGGTGTGCACTCGTTTTGGAGAGATCTCTCCCTCTCCAAGTCGGGAGGCAACTCGTACGGAGTGAAGCCATCCATGGTCGGTTCTAACTCATCTTCCAAAATTGTGCTGGGGTGAGTTTGATTCTTGTTGTAAGTAACCGCGTTGCGAACTCGTTGCGGGGAAAAGTAACCCCAGTGAAACGGACCGCTTCGGAGAAGGTCCCTAACAACGTAAGTATCTTCTGGATGCGAGGGAAGGGGATCCAAATCTGCAAAATAAAATAATTATCAGATATCGGCAAACGAAAAGAAAACAGTCAGAGTATCAAAAGCGATACCCGCGGGACCCCATTCACGCCTAAAAGAAAAATGTATTCACCCTCGACAGAGGCACTGTCTAAACGAACAAAGAAGTATCGCTTGATCCAATTATGGAAATTGGATGTAAACGATTGGATCAACGCCATGTTTTTCCTCGGCTTGAGGCAATACCGAAGCAAGTTACTCGCGGCCGACGGAGATAGAAACGTCACTAGATAGTCGACGCTTAAGTCCATTTCTCGCTCGTAACCCAAAAACAAGAGTCCAACGTTGGAGACCGATGGGCTAAAGGTGACCAAACGATAAACCATAGTGATCCAAAAACTGGACTATGACCCCCGGAATAGGAAACCACAGTCGGCAAAACAACAAATGCTCCTTGTAACACGTAAAGAAACCACGAGGCGGAGAATCAGCGTCCTCTCCGGCTCTCGGCATTCGGAACTCCACCTCCTCCGAGACTTGGCAGAAATCTCAGATGACGGCAAGTAATAATTTTCGACACTCGCTCGGCTTACTGGTGTCCTTTTTAAATTTTGGTCTCAACGGACACTACGAGTCGGGCGGTGGAGCTTCGATAACACACGTAACACGCCAATATTCCCTCGCTTCCTCAGGAGCGACGGAGTGCGGCATGAATTCGACTTTCGTTATAACTTCATCTTCCCGAACTTGTAGGCTTTCAGGGTCAAAAATAGACGGCAAAGCATNGGAAACTAGATCATTCGAAGCCATAACACAAAAGAAGAGAGAGAGATGGAAAGGATAAGGAGTTTGTTTTTACCTTAAGCAAATTTTTGTGGAAATAAGCTAGAGGAAGATTTGGAAAGTTACTTCTCTTATTTATAGAAAGAGAAATTTACTAT
>OVAN01009068.1:3954-17368 GCA_900406275.1 Anastatica hierochuntica | reverse complement strand
TGCGATCTTGGACGTTGATTTCGAGATGACCATTTTTGACACCAACAGGATGTCAGTTCATAAACATATGAGTATATATGCAAAGGGGACATGAGGGATATGGTGGAGGTGGTTTGCGCTTATCACTTCAGGTCTGACTCTTATCAAGTCAAACTCGCTTCTGAACAGATCCACAAGACTGAAGCCCAAGAGAAACATATCTATTAAAGTCATACCATGAGAAAATAGATGTCGACTTTGTTCTCACCTACCATCTAAGCATACCTTGTGAGGAATTTAAGACTTATAAATGCTCAACTTATTCTTCTGACACCTACACAACCTTAAGCTTGACTACGACAACAAGCCCATGATGAATCATTGTAGATGACGTACATTCACTTAGCCTTGAGATTAACTTCTCACAACTTATCCTATAAAAAGAGAGAGAGCCTCATAATGAAAAAAACCACGAAAAGTAGGGAGAGAGTACTAATTCTAGAGTGAGAATGATGAGGTTTATATCGCATTTAACAATTGTACGACCTCGTCAACATCAGTTAGTTTGTAATAATTAAATTTGATTTTTCATAGAATATATATTTTTAACTTTGTTTCATAAATCAATTACAACCTAACCATTTGTTATACATTATCAAACTCACTGCTTCACAAATGAGATCATGATCCACACATTTACTCAAAAGTTACAAGGAGAATTTAAAACTGCACGTACATAATAGAAAATTTGTGGTGAGGCACCATAATCAAAGTAATAGCTCAATAATTGGCGTTGTTTGTGGCAGATCTAGCAAAATTATATACGCACAAAACACATTGGAATATTAACTATGACGAGTGCCCCAACGTTTACCCCACTGAACACCACAATAACTCCAAAAAGGCTAAGATAGTAACTCACTCGACCATGATGGTTGCAAATGCGTCAGCCACTTCAAGCATAGTAACCTCGGTGAACCACATTTTCTCTAAATTGCATTTCACATTGACTCAAGTACCATCAATAAGTACCAAAGAGGTGTACCTCCTCCCGCAAACCAGCACCCTCATGATCTGAAGCATTGAGACGGCACCGAACAATACGCACTCGAGCTATCAATACGCACTCGAGCTATCAACATATCTTGACAAAATCGTACACGTCGCTGCAAAACCAGACATGGGAACCTTTTTACGAACTCTACTCTTTCGGGTACACTTCCTAGACCGCCAAACCGAAAAAGGATATGAGGCATTAGCAATAACGTCACCTCATTTTCAGGGCCATCTCGGTTAAAAACTTTAATGGCTAATCAGACTTCCAAATAATCGCTAGAATAATTTCTACACTAGCTACAACATAATCTTTTCATAGAGATTCCATTTCACGAAATTCCCCCCATAAGGCCTCACCTCATGCGCTGTAGTAGGTCCTCACTGCAACCAAATGAGCATGCATTAGTCACCATCAAACATGTCTTATGCAAGGATGCTCTACCTCAAAAGAGATAGAAATATCGAAGAAATAAAAAGGAGACTGCAAGATATGACTTCCAAAGAGCACCAAACGATCAACATAGTGCCAAAACTAAATCACGTCTTGAGAGATACTCATAGTAACCCCTTCACAACCCAATTTGAAGTTTCCTAGTGCGTAACTTCAAAAAAGTCAAAGTCCCCATCTACGAAGGAACCACCAACCCAATCAAAAATGTAATGACTTTCAACATTACTATGGGACGTGCCATGAATCATGCATGAGGATCACGATGTCGGCTACTGTCAGCTGATCCTTGAAAAATTGTATGGAATAACACTCGTGTGGTTCTCTCGCCTTGAGAAAAACTCAATCATAACTTCAATCAACTGTCAATGATGTTTCTCAAACATTACTCCATATTTATCAAGCATAAAGCATCCATGAACTATCTATGGGATTTACCGTAGGAACCAAACGACGAGCTTTCATCAAAAGATTCAAGCGAGTGGACACACGTGTCACCATGAAATGAGGTTTCCTTGTTGGCTCTCAGAAACACGCTATGGTTGAGTCATGTTTTCGAGACTATCTGGAAAAAAAACAAGTTTCGTGCTCTAAAGGAAGCTTTACATCGAGTCACATTGTTCGTCTAAGTGGAAGTCGAAAAGGTCGTGATAGCCAAAAAACACTCACACGCCAAGACGACCACCCCAATGAAGACACCAAAGGGCGACAGTTACGAGTCTCGTCAGCATAACGACAGAGAATATGTCAAGGAAAAATCAAGGAATTGTACTGGCAAGAAGGTCGCCTCATACTTCGTAGCCAGGAGCAACATAAATAGCTACCTTAAAAAATGGTACAAAGTCAAAAAGGAAGTCATAGTGCTATTGCGACCATCACCGATGGTCGACTATTCCACCGAGCAATGTTGGCATCTGTAGGAATATGTACTCTCAAAGTGTAAGCTGGATCAAATACTCTTTGTTTAGATGCTAAAACTTGTGTTTATTCAATGATGAAACAATGGCTTTATATAGCCTTTACAAATAACAAGAAAGCCTAAAACTTCTACCACGAAAACAGAGTTACTGCTACAACTACTTGACCGATGATAATGGGTCATTATTTGAGATAAATAAACAAAAGACTCGGTCCACACAACAGCTTCTTCCTTGCTCCTTACTTCTCGGAATTGACTGCTTCCAACAAACCCTCCCTAAGCTAAACTTGGTTCACAAGTTTGAGCTTATCACCAACAGAACACACTCCAAGCTTTCTTCTTAAGTCTTCAAAACTTTCCCGCTTCAATGCTTTCGTAAAGATATCAGCAACTTGCTCAGTGGTTCCACAATGCTCCAGACTTAAGATTCCCTTATTCACAAGATCCCTTAAGAAATGAAATCTAACTCCAATATGCTTGCACCTTCCATGGAATACAGGGTTCTTAGATAGCTTAATGGTTGATGTGTTGTCGTAGAGAATCACCATGCTTTCATTCACGTTATGTCCCAACTCTTCTAGAACTCTTTTGAACCATATTGCTTGACACGCACATACCGATGCAGCCACGTATTCGGCTTCCGTCGTTGAGAGAGTTACTATTGGTTGCTTCTTTGAAAGCCAAGCCACTGCAGCTCCATCCATGAGGAAAACATAACCTGAAGTACTTTTTCTACTATCGACATCACCCGCAAAGTCACTGTCAGTGTAGATTGACAATTCCCTTGTTCCTCCTCTCTTGTACCAGATACCGTAATCAACAGTACCTCTCAAATACCTCAAAACTCTCTTAGTAGCTTGTAAATGAAGTGTAGTAGGCTTGGACATGTATCGGGTAAGTAGACTTACAGAGAATTGCAGGTCCGGTCTAGTGATTGTGATGTACATGAGACTTCCTATTATTTGCTTGTATAAAGTCTCATCTACTTGTTCCCCTTCCACGTCTAGATCCAACTTGCTGCCTGGTACTATCGGATTACACACTGAGTTACAATTCTCCATGTCAAACCGTCTCAACACTTCAAGAGCATACTGTGCCTGAGATATGTGAACTCCATGTGCTGTCTGCAACACTTCTATTCCAAGGAAATACCTCATTTTCCCGAGATCGGTCATGTCAAATTCCTTCTTCATTGATTGTTTGAATTCTTCAATTATCACCATGTCATCTCCTGTGTATATTAAATCATCTACATATACACTGACATAGAGAGAGTTACCATGATTGTTCTTCTTGAGGAAGAACGTCTCTTCGTTTTCAGACTTCTCAAATCCTTCCTTGACAAAATACTCTTCAATCCGACTGAACCAGGCCCTTGGCGCCTGTTTTAACCCATATAATGCTTTGTGAAGTCTGTAGACTTTATCCTCTTCACCTCTGATCACATATCCTTTTGGTTGCTGAATATGCACAACTTCTTCGAGGATTCCATGGAGAAATGCTGATTTGACATCCAGCTGGTAGATGTCCCAACCTTTCCTTGCGGCAGTAGCTATGATGGTTCTTATGGTGTCCATTCTTGCCACAGGGGCATATACTTCGGTATAATCAATGCCATGTTCTTGTGAATACCCCTTGGCCACACGACGAGCTTTGTATTTGCTTACTTCTCCAACTTCATTAAGTTTCGTCTTGTATATCCATTTGACTCCGATGCACTTTGCTCCTTTTGGTAACTCTGTGAGTTCCCAAGTTTGATTCCTCTCAATTGCTCTTATTTCTTCATTCATAGCTTCTCTCCATTTGAGACTTTTCTCTGCCTCTTCAAAGGAAACCGGATCAGATGAGTTTACCTCCACCATGTTAACTTCATCTTCATCTTCATCTACTTCATTTCCAGTGATGTAGTCATTTAAGTAGCGAGGTGGTCTTATCACACGGCCCTCCCTGGTCCTTTCTGGTTCCCTGGTTTCCTCCGTTACGTTTGCGGGTTGCTCTTCTTCGTTAGTTTGTTCTCTGTTATCTTCACCTTCATTGTCACTCTCTTCCCAAATGTGATTATCATCATTCCATGTCAACTCGATCTCAGAACTGTCTTGATCTCCTTCCCAGTCCCACCCTTTTGTTTCTTCGAAAATCACATCCTTGCTTACTATGATTTTCTTGGTTATCGGATTGTACAGCTTGTATCCCTTTGATTCATCAGAGAATCCAAGCAGTACGCAAGTGGTGCTCTTATCATCAAGTTTCCCTCGCTTCTCATCAGGTATGTGAACATGTGCCAAGCTTCCCCATACTATAAAATGCTTTACGCTTGGCTTAATGCCACTCCACGCTTCTTGTGGAGTTACATCTTTTAATGAATCAGTAGGACACCTGTTTAAGATGTAAAACGTCCAATTAACAGCCTCAGCCCAGAATATTTTTGGTACCTTCCTCATTGACAGCATGGATCGAACCATGTTCATAACGGTGTGGTTCTTCCTCTCTGCGACCCCGTTCTGCTGGGGTGTGTAGGTTGTGGTCAATTGTCGACGAACTCCCTCCTTCTTACAGTACTCCAAGAACTCGTTCGATGTGTACTCTCCTCCACGATCAGTTCTCAGGCACTTGATCCTTTTGTTTGTCTCAGTTTCAACCAGCTTTTTGAATGTTTTGAAATGATCAAATGCTTCTGATTTCTCCTTCAGAAAGTAGGCCCATCCCTTTCGGCTGTGATCATCTATGAAGCACAGAACATATCTTTTTCCACTTGTGGTCATGGGATTGATCGGGCCACATATATCAGAGTGTATGAGCTCTAGTACTTCCTTTGCTCTCCACATACTCTTCTTGGTAATGGGGTTCCTTGACTGTTTTCCTACAAGGCAATCTGTGCACGTAAAGTGTTGTGCATTAAAGCATGGAAGATCACATACCATTTTCTTGTTCTGCAATGTTTCCATTCCACTAAAACTGAGATGACCATAGCGCTCATGCCATATCTTTGCTGTATTTTCTGTTGTTGTTTGCAAGCATCTTTGTGGTCTGAGTTCTCCATTGCTAGCTTGGTCAATTATCATGAATATTCTGTTTCTTCTCATTTTGCTTTCTGCGATCAGCCCTCTTTCTTCATGAAACATCTTGCAAAAACCTTTCTGTATAATGATGGTCACATCCTTCCCTTGGAGCTGTCCAAGACTCAACAAGTTGTTTTTGAGCTCAGGGATGTAGTACACATCGCTTACAGTGTATGTTGTGTTGTTATATTCCCTTTGCCCACAACTTCTAGTCTCTTGTCATTTCCCAACTTGACTGAGTGCTTGAAGTTTGAGTTCAAGTTGGTGAATAGCTCTCGATCACCGCTCATGTGATTGGAACAGCCAAAGTCAAGAAACCAAATCTTCCCTTTCTTAACTTCTTGTTCTTCAACGTATGCCATTAGCAACATTTCTTCTTCCTCATCAGCATAGTTTGCTTCTTCTTCTTCCCATTTCGGACATTCACTCTTGAAATGTCCAAGACGATGGCACTTGTAACATTCCACAATGCTCTTATCCCTGGAAGTTCTGCCTCGACCTCGGCCTCTGCCCCTCCCGTAAGAGCCTCTTCCTCTGTTTTCTATACCTCTGCCTTTTGTTACTTTTAACACATGATCATCACCCTTGTCCGATTTCTTGAACTTCTGTTCATGCACCATCAATGAGCTCTGCAACTCTTCAAGTGTGATGGTCTCGGTGTCCTTTGATTCTTCAATTGAGACCACAACATACATGAACTTCTCACTGAGTGTCCTGAGGATTTTCTCAACCACCTTTGAGTCCATCATCACTTCACCGTTGCTTCTCATTTGATTTGTTACACTCAATACTCTGGTGAAGTATTCCTCCACGCTCTCAGTTTCACCCATCTCGAGCAGCTCAAAATCTCTTCTTAGCTTCTGCAGTAGTGATCTCTTAACTCGAGCATTCCCACCAAACTTTGATTTCATCGAATCCCATATGATCTTGGAAGATCTCCTATCCAAAATTTGCTCAAACGTTACTCTATCAATGCTTTGATAAAGGTAATGTTTCACCTTATGGTCATTTGTCCTGGTACTGTCATGTTGCGCACTCTGATTTGCAGTTAGAGCCGTAGTGATTGCTGGTTCTTCAAACCCGTTCTCAATCACACTCCATAGACCTTTGGCTCGAAAGAAATTCTCCATGACCTCGCTCCAGTGATCCCAATGGCCATCGAACTGTGGCAGCTTCATCTTATCATCACCCATCTCTCTTTACTGTTTTCTGTTTCAAGCTTTAAGATCTAACGGAGCTCTGATACCAATTTGTAAGCTGGATCAAATACTCTTTGTTTAGATGCTAAAACTTGTGTTTATTCAATGATGAAACAATGGCTTTATATAGCCTTTACAAATAACAAGAAAGCCTAAAACTTATACCACGAAAACAGAGTTACTGCTACAACTACTTGACCGATGATAATGGGTCATTATTTGAGATAAATAAACAAAAGACTCGGTCCACACAACAGCTTCTTCCTTGCTCCTTACTTCTCGGAATTGACTGCTTCCAATACAAAGTACAAGAAGAGAGAGATAGAATACCTGAGTTGAGGATGGCCATATTTTGCAGAAACGCAACAATTATGAGGCTTCAAAGGCAGAGGGGGAAGATCGAACACAAACCTATGAGTCCAAAGGTCGAAACAACATATGCTCTAACAACTCAAGTGAACGCAGCCTCAGGACAATCCAAGTGAGGCTCTCCAAACACTCTTGAGAAGCTTAGACCTTGGTCAAAAGGAGAATCTCATCCTTGGTCTTGTCTTGATCATACTTTTTGACCATATTAGGGACGACCTCATATCTTTTTGAAACTACTGGTATCACCCTCGCTCTTTCAGCTTAAACACATTGGTGATGAGATTGTCTCAACATGTTCATCTCAAAGACGAACCTCTCATCCAACTATTTCTTCTCTTGAGCGATGATGTGAAACTTCCCCGCTATTTTCCGCAGCTCTTCCCTTGCAACATAATTCTCCTCATAACCTTTTCAAAATTCATCCTTCCATGCTTCTTACTCAGTTGCCGACCGAATGCCATCCTCCTCTGCATGATGAACCTTCTCATGAAGATCACGAACCTTCCTTTTCTCAACAATAAGCACTCGCGTGAACTCGGTAACCACCTGTTAGAACTTCCTTGTCACTTCGTCTCCAACCGCCTTAAGCACAACATCATGATTTTTCATGATCTCGCATATCTTGACATTACTTTCGTAGTTAAGAATGACCTCTTTCTTACAAGTCGAGAGGTAAAAAGCGCCATAGTCAATTAAACGTACAATGGAAAAAGGAGAAGCATCAATCCAAAGAAATGACAGAAAATCATACCCGAGTATGAACTTTGGTCATCATCTCGTAGGCATGCGCCTCTTCAAGCTCCTAACTAGGAGGAAGCTCATTCTAAGTTGTCCAAAAGCCACACTATAGGTCAAAGCAGGCGGTCGAATCATTCACAATTGTAGATTTTCCAATGAAACGAAAGGAAAATACATTTTTCATCCTATCGGCCTTGCCTTTGCCTACTATGTCGTCATCTCCACATCAGTGATCTTGCATTTTACCTTCTTTTTCTTTTTCTTCTTCTTCTTCTTTTGAGACGCCTCTGAATGGAATTGTGCATCATCAATCGTTGTTTTGGAGACACTCTCCAAGGCATCTCTTATCACCCTCCAAGGTCGCAAATTTGATGTTAGCATTTTACCTTCTTTTTCTTTTTCTTCTTCTTCTTCTTTTGAGACGCCTCTGAATGGAATTGTGCATCATCAATCGTTGTTTTGGAGACACTCTCCAAGGCATCTCTTATCACCCTCCAAGGTCGCAAATTTGATGTTAGCATTTTACCTTCTTTTTCTTTTTCTTCTTCTTCTTCTTTTGAGACGCCTCTGAATGGAATTGTGCATCATCAATCGTTGTTTTGGAGACACTCTCCAAGGCATCTCTTATCACCCTCCAAGGTCGCAAATTTGATGTTAGCATTTTACGTCTCAACAAAAGTTGGTAATTCGGATGCGTCAACGCCCCATCATAAGTCAACTCTTTGTTGACTTTGCCTATATGGTTTTTGGTGTCACCAAATATGAGGTTCAACTGCTGACCACGATCATGGCCATACATTTCACAGTCAACTCTGGCCCACTCACCATTGGAGCGAAGATTCTAACAAAAAATATGAACATATTTATTTTCGACCATAAGAGAGGATCGATCGTCAAAAGGGAAAAAAGACTGCACATCGACGATTGAAGCAAATTGATTGCCAGTAAAAAAATCGGCCATTTAAAGGTAGACTCTCCATGCATCAGAATATATGACGTTTCCTATTTTTGCTTAGGCTTCCTCTTATACTTTAAGATATCAGTTGAAACTTTCTCCATCTTCAGCCTTGGACGGCTTGGTTCGGTTGCAAGCAAAACTCAAGTTAGAATAACAAAAAGAAATATTTCCCAAACTGCCTAAAACAAAGAACAACGACAATCACCCTTCTCTAGGCGATCAAAAACCTTTTGCACTAGATTTAAAAATCTCATGTCATCGTTGCTGACTGAGGCTTTGCAAGCATATGACGTTCTCCAAAAATTAATCTAAAAAAGGCCGACTCGAAATATGTCGAACTACATCAACAAAAGACAAAACATCGAGGGTTATATGAGTTGGGAAATGACATAGAACAAAAAAGTTAGACTGAGGCTTCTACCAGACTCTAGATTCCACTTTATTTGATAAATTCCAGAATCGTTTGAGTAAGACGCTTCGTCGACCTTAATGAAGAAATACTGAAGATACCAATTTGTGATCTTAGTTCGTTCACCAACTACGAATTACCTCCCATACTTGAAGTTGATATAAAATGTCCCCTTAATAAATGGATTCTTACTAACATAGGTCATCTCGTTAAAATCTCGATTATTGACCTCTATATCGAGCTTAGCTCTAGCAAAAACATATCCACTAGATTACTAATTGCAGCGATAGACAGTTTGATGAAAGCGATGTTGTGCACTCGAAAATAATCAAAAAATTTTATGAAAGCAAAGTTGTGCACTCGAAAATAATCAGTTAACATCTTAAAAAGAAGAAACCAAAGCCCACATTTGGAGAAGAAGGTCTTGTAAATACCCATGTTCTAAAACGCTGGCACCTAGCCAATCATCGTCTGGCAGGGCGTTCATTGGCAGGTCACCTCCACATTTTTGGCATAATCAATATAATTAATAGAGTAACCATTTAATCGGTCAAAAAATTGATTGATCCGTTTAAAACCCAATTTCAACCGATTTAAACCGTAAATATTTGAATTTATTGGCAAAAAATAGACTGTAATACAAGCTTATTTTCCCATAAAAGATGGGACAATGTATTGATGACTTCAAAGTGTTTTATTACGTTAATTTTGTAAGTCGCAAAAACTAAAAGAAAAGAAATAAGGTGTTGCAGAAGGTTTGAACTCTAGACCTTTTGCAACAACAAATGCATAACAAACAATTAGACGATGTTGTAACTTAGTACCTACTACACATATGTTACTATATATAGTATACCTATAATAAAAATACAAAAAAGTCTCCAATTAATCCTCAAAAATCTCTGATTTATTAATTAAGCGTTAGTCCCAAGTCGAGCATTCACCTAGCGTCTAGAAAGTTCTTGAATATCGCACCAGAGAAACGCGAATATCCAAGTCCTTTTTTTTTACCATGCAGGATTGGATCTCTTACCTTCGAGAGATGTTTGTGTGACTTGGGCTCTGGAGTTAGCTTGATGATGTTGTCTGTCTCGCAGAGGCTAAATATGGTGAACTATAAGCCCACGAAGATGTTCTTGATACTTGCAGATAAACCAGTTCGCAAGCTAGTGGGTATTCTAGATAACATTCCTGTTGATGTTGGGAAAGGCTATGTATACACTAATTTCGTAGTCTTAAAACTTGATGAAGAACCCAAGGATCCTATAATATTAGGGAGACCATTCTTATCTACTGCTAGAGCGATGATAGACGTTCTGAATGGTCAGATTGATCTGCAGTTGGGTAAGCTAGATGTGCGTTTCAATCTCGAGAAGTCAACAAAGAAGCCTACCATAGATGGGCAAACATTTTGGGTTGACACATTGACAAAAGTGATTGAGGAGGCTGTGGAGGAACCTTACATTGAGGAATCTTTTCAAATATCTTTATCATGAATTAACGAAGAGGATGGTTCATTGAGTAAAGACACAGTGGTGACTACGGAAAAGAATGACGTCAAAGAAGTCCTGGATGGAGACGTTCGCTCTATAGTAAGAAAACTCAAGACCAAGAAGAAAGTGAAGCCAGAAGAGCACAATACTGAGGAGAGTTCATAGTTGACATTGATTCCTCTAGGATGCGATGGAAGTGCTATTGAGTACAAGGTGAAGCGTAAGGGCAAATTCAGACCTTTCTCCAAGGTGAGAGCCATCCTTACGTGTCTTTTTAAAAGTCCAAGAAATTGGACAAGGATCGATCCTTGTCTTCGGATCGATCGATCCTTGTCCCGAAACAACCTCATAACATGCGAGTTACATGTATGTTCTTCATTTATCTCTTTCACACAAATACGAAAATATCACCCATAGATTTCGATTTTGGCCCCATCATAGAAACGACATGAAGTGCAGAACCCACTCATCTTCTTCTATTCAAATCGCATTTCACATCTTCTTCTACCTTCTCATCTCCCCACTTTCCCACTCCCCTGCCGTTAGTAGAACCTTTTAATCGTAATATCTAATTCCTTAATTAAAGCTCTGTTGTCCACAACCTCTGGTGCCAACGATGAGATGCCCACGTTTGATCCATTAAAGGCCACCAGAGCTGGTCTTATCAAGCCTGAACTCCTCTCATGAAAAATATTTCATTACCTACTTCTTCTCCCATCTCATACCTTCACTTTTTGTCGCAGCTATGGAACAAGCTTCGCAGAAAATAAAGGGCAGAAGCCGATGGCCAAGGAGATTCTCCTTCTCGATGCTGAGGTAAGATATATGCCATATTTGTACATTACTGATGTGTCAGTATTTTAGTGGTTTTTATTACGGGTTTACACGAGATTTATGGTTTTTAGTATGTATTCGGATCGTTTTGGCGTGGATTTGTGTTCTTTGTGGTTTTAATAGGAATCGAGCTTGAATGTATGAAAAGAATGCATTTTGGACGGATTTCAAGCGTCGAAGGAAGTTGTCATGAAAAGCCAAAATATCCAAACAGTTGGACAAGGATCGATCGATCCATGTCCATGGATCGATCGATCCCTGTCACGTTTTGCAGACCGATTTTATGAAGAATTAGACCGAACTTATTTCGAACCAGATTACAATCAAAAGA
The DNA here is from genome assembly GCA_900406275.1 of Anastatica hierochuntica. Classification (NCBI taxonomy): domain Eukaryota; kingdom Viridiplantae; phylum Streptophyta; class Magnoliopsida; order Brassicales; family Brassicaceae; genus Anastatica; species Anastatica hierochuntica. The sequence continues at coordinate 5,576 of OVAN01009068.1, read as the reverse complement.
CCTGAGATCGTGTTTTTCCTTTCATTATGCACTTTTACAAACTTTGAGAGAGAGAGAGATTGATTTTGTGACCTAGAGAGAAGAAACCTTTTTGTACTTTGATCTGAGAAGTTTTCAGAACACTTTTACTCTTGTTTTTGTTAAATACAATCATGTATCTCTTGAATTTGCTCTGTGTTTTTCAATTATCATGAGTGAGTAGTCTGATTATTGGGTTTAGGGATTCTCACATGGGGATTCATAAACTGTTGATGTAGAATTGCATAATTAGGAACTTAATCTAATGGATCTTCATCTAGGATTGATCGTAATGCATGAAATTGAATTGATCACTTAGTTTCTGAACTTAAATAATTTAACACCAGGAAAGTGTTTGTTTAAAGGCCTGAAAGAGTCATAGATGAGCAATTCTTCTTAAGCCAATGAAAATTAATGTTTAAGTGAATTGTGCATATATCGAACATGTTAGTAATGCATGATTAGAAATCGAGGGTCAACGGAAGTTAGTCTCGAGATTTCTAATATATAGGAAGCTGATACTACGGAAGTAGATCAGTTCTTGTTTAGTGTTTGAGTTCAAGATGGCGCATAACTTGTTCCCTAGTCTATAATTTAAATGCCTGAAAGAATCATAGATGATCAATTCTTCTTAAGCCAATGGAAATTGATGTTTAAGTGAATTGTGAACATATCAAACCTGTTAGTAATGCATTATTAGAAATCGAGGGTCAACGAAAGTTAGTCTCGAGATTTCTTATACATAGGGAGCTGATACTACAGAAGTAAATAAGTTCTTCTTTGGTGTTTGAGTTCAAGATGGTGCATAACTTGTTCCCTAGTCTATAATTTGAATCAACAGTGAATTGTTTCCTTGAGAATACCCGATGCCCAAGATTTCTTTAATTGATTTACACCCTGTCGTTGCTGCATGCTTTCTTTGTTCTTTTGATTTCGTTATTTGTATCATCTACAAAACTTCTTTTTAGCTTTAGCCTGCTGTTTGATTCTATATTCTTCGTGCTACCTTTGGTCTCTTTGAATTCGATCCCGAACCACTACAACGTACATCTGTGCGCTTGCAGTGTTTTCTCGGGCGAAAACCTGAGCTATCAAGTTTTCTGGCGTCGTTGCCGGGACCAATAGGGAGTCTTAGAACTTAGGATCATTGCGTGCCTAAGGTATTTTTCTTTATTTGGTTTAATCTCTTCTTTTTCTTCTTTGTTTTTGTGCTTTCAGGTGCATGAACATGCCTCACACTAGAAGCCAAGGGATCAAAAATCTTGCTGAATTCGAGCCTGAACCTTCGCGTCTAGAGAGACAGAAGAAGAAATAGAAGTTGCTGGAGGTTATTGAAGAATTTGAATTTGTTGAAGTCACAGGTGACAACTTGGGAGATCCCATTCAAGTTCATCATAATCCTCTCTTTCCTGGAGCTCTGCCAGGAGTTGATCCACCTGCTGGAGATGATGGTAATGCTAGTGCTCATNTAGAGAGACAGAAGAAGAAATAGAAGTTGCTGGAGGTTATTGAAGAATTTGAATTTGTTGAAGTCACAGGTGACAACTTGGGAGATCCCATTCAAGTTCATCATAATCCTCTCTTTCCTGGAGCTCTGCCAGGAG
>OVAN01009067.1:1365-17369 GCA_900406275.1 Anastatica hierochuntica | reverse complement strand
ACCATTGTCTCCGATAGAGATGCTAAGTTTCTTAGCTATTTTTGGAAGACTCTGTGGTTTAGATTAGAGACTAAGCTTCTGTTTTCTACTACTTGTCACCCTCAAACGGATGGGCAAACTAAAGTAGTTAACAAATCTTTGTCTTGTCTCTTGCGTTCTATTGTTGGGGAAAACATTAAGTCTTGGGAAGATTGTTTGTTGCATGTTGAATTCGCTTACAATAATTCGGTTAATAGAACCACAAAGTTTTCTCCATTTCAGATTGTTATGGTTTTAGTCCATTGACTCCATTGGATTTACTGCCTTTACCTCTGAGTGAACAAGCTAACCTTGATGGAAAAGCCAAGGCCGAGTATGTTGTGTCTTTGCATGAACAAGTTAAAAAGAACATCGAGTCAAGCACTGTTGCCTATGCTAGACACGCCAATAAGAAAAGGAAAGAACTAATTTTGGAACTTGGAGATTTGGTCTTGATTCGGTTGAGAAAGGATCGATTCCCGGAAGAAAGAAAGTCCAAGCTTAATAAGAGAACAGATGGGCCATTTAAAGTGCTGGAACACATCAATAATAATGCCTATAAGATCGATCTCCAAGGTAAGTATACTGTAAGTTCAACTTTCAATGTTGCTGATTTAATTCCTTTCCCTGCAGATGAATCCGATTTGAGGACAAATCTTTTTAAAGGCGGAGGGGATGATGCAACACAGGATGAGCACGGAGCTGGAATGGAGCTGAGCTCAAGTGAGAATGATTTTGAAGATGGAGAAGAGACTGATTCAGATCAGATTGCAAATCAAGATCATCCCATCGAATTGTCTAAGGGTCCAATTATGAGATCACAGACTAGGAGGCTGCAGAATCGAATTCAAATGTTGGTTCACTCTATACCAAGTTCGAATTCAGTTTAGGAGCTAAACCTAGCAGCGACCAATACAATTAATTTTTCGGGTTTTATGGTTCAATTTTAGGCTCAGATTTTAACTTAAGTCTGATTTGATTTTGGGTCTGGTTTAGAAACAATTTAAGGGGTTTTTATTTTAAGTTAATTTGGGTTATCTTTGGTTTTGTTTTGTCGAAAATATGGGTTTTTTTAGGTTAGAATTTTCGACAACCCTAGGTAGTTTCTATTTAAACATTGTTCTGCAGACTTTTAGATTCATTCATCGTTTTATCAAAAATCCTTTTTCTTCATAGAGCTGTGAATCCCTTGTTCAATTCGAACAATCCTTTTTGCTTACAGAGTTCATTCTCTAACAAGCATATTGTCTTTCAGATCTTAAAAGGAGTTCATTCACCTTATCTAAAGGCTTCTATCCTTCATAAAATCATCAAAATTTCCTCCATCTTTTCGCAGATCTATAGAAAAATAAAAACAGAAAGAATCCTTTTGTTTCAGCGAGTTTATCATCCAAATCCGATTAAATCTTTATCAAAAGTGCTTCACTAGTGCTAAAGACTAATAGAGAAGATGGGTTGGGTTGTATGGTATCTAAAGGGAAAACTAAGTCAAAGCCTAAGAATCAAGAAGAAAAGACTTATGAAAGTTTTGGAAAGGATGGAGTTTAAGATTAGTTTTACGATGATGAGGTCACAATGAAAAACTTTGCCATGAAGAAGGAAACCCTAACTAACTTTACCCCAAACAAAAGGCAATCTATAATCCACACTTCCACAAAGGCAAGACTATAAAGAATTTCTTCAACTCAAAGAATGGGCTGAACATAAAGAAGCAAGAGGACCACATTCCCACATGATGGTCTCACACCTCAACCACTAAAAACGAAGTAAGGTCAAGTTTAGTGACCTTAAACAAGAACACATGAGCTCACCTTATATAAAAGAATTTATTACAATTACGTAGTTGGCAAAGGAAAAACTATCATTTCCATAAACATATTAAGAAAAATTTCTTTTTTCAAATCTAACATACTTGTCTTGGTTTAAACTTTCCAATCTTGTTTGATTTTCCATCACCAAATAAACCATGAAGTCCAGTAAACCCAATAAACTCCACCTTGATGACAATCAAACACGATTTGCTACTTAGGTAATGCATACCCACGCTTTGCAAGGTGATGCTGATGCTCTTAGTGTTCAACAATACTAAGGAAGTCAATTTCTTCCTCAAAGTTCTTGACAAGAACCACTTTGGTTAAAATGTCAACATGATTCTTTGAAGTAGATATCTTCTTCACACTTATATCGCTTTGAGTTATGATGTCTCTGATGTAGTGCAACTTCTTACTGATGTACTTAGTCTTCTCGTGATACAGATTGTACTTAGCCAGACACAATGCACTTTGAGAATCACACGATATTTCCATCGTATCCTGCTTGAATCCAAGCTCTTTTGCCAATCCTTTTAACCACATTCCTTCTTTGATAGCTGCTACAAGTGCCATGTATTCTGCTTCAGTAGTTAACACAACACCTACTATGTGCTGCAAACTCGATCTCCAGCTGATTGTATCACCATTACCCTTGAATACATAACCTGAGATCGACCTTCTCTTTTATAAGTTTGACGCAAACTCTGAATCACATAATCCTTCAACATGACATCTTTCTTTGCGGTACATCGCTCCCTTATAGTCTTGAGGTACTTGAGCACATATGTCAATAACTACAAATAGAGCAAGCGCTACTACAACATCATAATCAGAATATCGTGCATGAGGCATTATTATTATCCTTGCTCTTTACCTTACTAGTTGATATCCTTCAAGACTTTCAACTCATTCAGTCTATACGTCAACAACTAACCCAATTTTTTTCGTCAACAGCTCCACCTGAAGCTTCAGCTTCTGGTCCTGGCGCAAATTTCTCCACTTGAACTACAACAATGTAATTTATTACTTCCTCTGTGTCAGAAGCTTTCTCTCACAGAATTTGCTAAATGCTTCCTTTTTGCAACTAAGAAATATAACCAAACTATCCTTACATCATCATCGATAATTGACATGAAGTATTGCTTCGTTGACATAATTGGAGTTACATTTGAAGATCCCATAAATCAACATGTACATATCTTAGAGATTATCATGTATCATATTTCCCAATATGAAAGCTTAGTTTCTTGTGATTTCCCATTTCACAGCTCCCACAGAAATCCAAATCTCCAATCTTTCTCTTATCAATCACCCCTTTTTGGCTAGAGTCTGTAGATTATTCATACTTATGTGCCAAAGACCTCTATGCCACAAGATCGTGTCATCTTAGATGGCTTCTTCTTCACACTGTTATTTGATCCACCCGACATAATATTCGTTTCTCCTGACACATTCTTACCATCTAACAGATAAAATGATCCAGAAAAAGTTCCATAAAGAGCTAACTTTCTACTCTTGTAGAACCTAGTCTTCATATGTTCACCACTGTGCTCAAAGCCTTATACGCCCAAGGTTCAAGTAGACATCATATTCCATTTTAATCCGCAATGTACCTGACATTCCCGAGTGTCTTGACAGAGCCCCCATAAGCTTTGAAGTTGATTGTATCAATCTCTTGAACTGCTATAGAATAGTCATCACCAAGAATTACTTGTCCTAAAGTAAGCTGTTGAAACATGTGAAACCAATCCCTCCTCGACGTCATATGATAAGATCATCCAGAATCAATAACCCACTTATCATGATGCCACATATCTGATACCGACAGTGCATCAACCTCTGAATCTATTTCAATCACAATGGTTGATTCAGCTGGTTCAACATCATTGTCGTACTTCTTTTTCCTGATGTAACAGTCCTTGTTAGCTTATCCCTGCTTCTTGTAGTACCAGCAGGTTACCCCATACTCTCACGTAGATTTAGACTTACTTGTGCCACTCTTATGATTTATCACAGGACCCCTCCTCTTTTTCGTGCCTCTAACATAATATCCTATGAAGCCTCAGAGATCTTTTCTTTTAGATTATGATCTTTAAACCTTGTTGAACTTTTCAACTCCAATGAAAAATTATTCTTGTCGTACTTCAATGTCTCCGTTAGAGAATTGAACCGTAGAGGTAACAAATTCAACAATAGAATCACTTGAACTTCCTCTCACACAATCATAATCACGCTTGACAAATTTGACACAGTCACATTCACAATTGAAAATTTTGACATAATCTTCAAGAAGTGATTGATATTCTCATCCATAATCCGAGTATCGACCATCTTGAATGTATATAACTTGTGCTGCATGCGGATCCTACTAGGAAGAGTCTTAGAAAGATATAACCTATCAAGTGTGACCCATGTAGATGCAGATGTTGTAGACAACTTGATCTTCGTTAACACATGATCTCCCACATTGATAATGATCAAATTCATAGCTTTTCTGATTTTTCAAGTCATTCAGCTTCATGTTTCTCCAATCTCTCCTTGTATGCATCCTCTTCTTCATCCTTCTTGATTTCTGATGCAGACGATGACTCAAATTCCGGTAGTACATGTGATAACAATTATTTTACCATTTTAGTTAGATTTTTACGTTTTTATTTGCAGGTTTTTAATGCTTTTTCGACCTCAAGATATAGTTATCTCCTATTTGTGATTTTAGGGACTAATCAGGTTAAATCATCAAAAAGAATGGAGAAACGTGCTAATTGAACGTCATTCATTTACCAAGCAAGTTTCATTGACGGATCATGAAGACAGAGGCTCAAACACTTGAGTTTTGCATTTTACCAATCTGGATAGATTCTAAGCATTAGAAAGATTTCCATGAAAGAAGATCTTCCCTTCATTGGATAGAGCTGGAATTTGGTCAGAAGTTGTAATTTTGAGTTAGCTTTCATATGCAAGTGGTTTGAAGTCATTTAGAGTTGTGACCGAAAAATTTATAGCCATTGAAGCGAAGATACGTCTGTCTGTGTCGGAAGAGAAGCAAGTGGAGCAACTTTTGAGCTGTGACCGGGTGATGGAGTTGCCACCACTGGTCGAGTGCTCATTTTGGCACACTCCGGTCAGAGAGACATTTCATGGTCAGTGACAGATTTCTACTCATAACTTTTGGTTTGCTTAACCGAATTTGATTCCGCAAGAACCGACATAACCGAGGACGACTTAAGAAACCCTACTATTATAAATAAGTTGTTTTTAGCCTTTAGAAAGAGAGAACCACGAAATTTTACAGAGATTTACAAGCCTTCAAAACCTTTGGGAGATTCTTTTATTTGTTCTTCAAGTTTCGAATTGTTCTTTGAAGAGATCCATTCGATACTTTTTCATAGAGCAAATTTCTTTACTCTTGATCTATTTAGTGATGTTTTTCTCATTGGTTGCTTGCTGTTTTTCGTGCTCCATGTATGAGTAGTTCATTAGTTAGGTTTTGTAGGCTTCTCAAAGAGATCATGTATTAATGAGATGCTAGTATTTGATTAGGGATTCATATAGTCTTTGTCTCGGTTAATCTTTATGGATGATTACTCTATTTGCACATCTAGTAGTCTGTCCATAGGTAGATTTTCATTCCAAAAGCTTGTTAAATCACCTGAACCAAATCTTTGACGAGCTGAGTTCGAGGAAGCTTCAAAAGTAGATCGCCTTGCCTCAGTGAACTTATCGAAACCTGTGTCTATTTAATGCATGCTAATTATTTTAAGACCATTCGAAAGTCTAGGAACTTTTATATTTCGTATAGAATCTCAAACCTCGAAAGTGGAGAGAATTTAAATTTGTGTTTTTGAGTTCTAGACGTTGCTTAATTCTAATCCATAAACAAATCGATTTTCTCTATGATGCATGATTCTCTGCGAATGTCCTATGTGCCTAACGCTTTTTCCATTGATTTACATCCTTTAGTCATTTTAACTTGCTTACTTTTACTTTTAAACTCACCAAACAACTCTTTTATTTTTTTTTGTTTTAGCTTAAATTAATGCTGAAATCCGTAGTGTAAGATCTTAGTCCTCGTGGGATCGATAACCTGAAGTATTGTATCTACGTTGTGCACTTGCAGGAACATTGTCTTTTTAGGAGAATTTGCAGATTTTATTAACTAAAGATTTTGTGATAACTTTCGTGTTATTCCTACAGTAGTTATTAACTGCAGATTTTACTGAACGAAAACCTATAAGTGGATCGATCTACCAGGACGACCATGTCCCGTTAGGACTCAGATTTTCAAAGCTGGTTCCACCCTTAAAATGAATTTAATTTCTTATTTTAGGGCTTGGTATACTCTGGATAGACTCCTCTTTAAAGCTGGCACGAATTTCTAGTGAATAATATCCCTTATACTATTTATTCATATAAAATTGATTCAAGGTTTGAAGAAACGAGCAAAAGGGGAAAATATCTTTAAAATTTCGAACCCTATAAACTCATGAAAACTCATTCTACTTGTTCTTAATTTAGAAATGAAGGAAAATAAAAAATAGAGAAAAAGAGATCGATAAAAAATAAATAAAATGATACCCTAAAGTAGGGAAAAGTCGATTCTCAAAGGGGTTTGATAGAAAAAATAAAATGATACTCTAGAAAAGTAGGAAAAATCAACCCCTAAAGCATAAGAATAGAATGAGATAGGACTTTACAAAGGTTATTATGTGGCTGGAAACTTGATTGAGTAAAGAGTCAATTGTTCTTAGATCGATATTACGTCAATGAGACCGCACCTTAGAAATTATTAGGAACCAGTGAAGATGCCATTTCCTTTTGTGATTTCGGCTAGAATTGGGATGGTTGCTAAACGAAAGGGGAGTACGTGGAAGTTGATTTCTGTAATGGAGATGACCGGGAGAACCCCGAGGCAATGTTTTAGAAAACAAAGGTTTGTTTCTGCATTTTTAGTCTTCTTTTTTTGTTCTTGTTTTTTATTTGCTTGAGGACAAGAAAGAAGCTAAGTCGAGGGGAGTTGATAACACTATTATTTTACCATTTTTAGTTGGATTTTACGTATTTATTTGCAGATTTTAATGCTTTTTTCGACCTTTAGAGGTACTTTTCTTATATTTATGATTTTAGAGACTAATCAGGTTAAATCATCAAAAAGGATGAAGAAATGTTCTAATTGAACCTCATTCATTTACCAAACAAGTTTCATTGACGGATCATGAAGACAGAGGCTCAAACACTTGAGTTTTGCATTTTCCCAATCTGGACAGATTCTAAGCATCAGAAAGATCGCCATGAAAGAAGATCTTCCCTTCATTGGATAGAGCTGGAATTCAATCAGAAGTTGGAATTTTGAGTTAGCTTTCAAAGGCAAGTGGTTTGAAGTTATTTGGAGTTGTGACCGAAAAATTTATAGCCATTTAAACGAAGATACGTCTGTCTGTCTCGGAAGAGAAGCAAGTGGAGCAACATTTGAAGCTGTGAACGGGTGATGGAGTTGCCACCACCGGTCGAGTGCTCATTTTGGCACACTCCGGTCAGAGAGATATTTCATGGTCAGTGACAGATTTCAACTCATAACTTTCGGTTCGCTTAACCGAGTTTGATTCCGCAAGAACCGACATAACCAAGGATGACCTAAGAAACCCTACTATTATAAACAAATTGTTTTTAGCCTTTAGAAAGAGAGAGCCATGAAATTTTATAGAGATTTACAAGCCGTCAAAAGCTTTGAGAGATTATTTTCTTTGTTCTTCAAGTTTCGAATTGTTCTTTGAAGAGATCCATTCGATACTTTGTCGTAGAGAATATTTCTTTACTCTTGATCTATTTAGTGATGTTTTTCTCATTGCTTGCCTGCTATTTTTCGTGCTCCATGTATGAGTGTTCATTAGTTAGGTTTTGTAGGCTTCTCAAAGAGATCATGTATTCATGAGATGCTAGTATTTGATTAGGGATTCATATAATCTTTGTCTCGGTTAATCTTTATGGATGATTACTCTATTTGCGCATCTAGTAGTCTGTCCATAGGTAGATTTTCATTCCAAAACCTTGGTAAATCACCTGAACCAAATCTTTAACGAGCTGAGTTCGAGGAAGCTTCGAAAGTAGATCGCCTTGGCTGAGTGAACAATTCGAAACATGTGTCTATTTAACGCATGCTAATTATTTTAAGACCATTCGAAAGTCCAAGATCTTTGATATTTAGTATATAATCTCGAACCTCAAAAGTGGAGAGGATCTAAATTTGTGTTTTCGAGTTCTAGACGTTGCTTAATTCTAATCCCTAAACAAATCGGTTTTCTCTAGGATGCATGATTCTCGGCGAATGTCCTATGTGCCTAACGCTTTTTTACATTGATTTATATCCTTTAATCATTTTAAGTTTCTTTCTTTTACTTTTAAACTCACCAAACAACTCTTTTATTTTCTGTTTTAGTTTAAATTAATGCTGAAATTCGTAGTGTAAGATCTTAGTCCTCATGGGATCGATAACTTGAAGTACCGCATCTACGATGTGCACTTGCAGCAGTAGTGTCTTTTTGGGTGAAACTTGACAAGCTATCAACATGCTTTAAACCAAGGACAAATAGATGCACTAGCATCCTCTTCTTCCACAATAAGAACTCTCTCTTCCTATCAAATCGCTCCACCTCAATCCTTCCACTCGTCATTGAAGTCGACACACTTGAGGCTCTGATAATAATTGTTATACCTTAATGATGATTCAGTTTGCTATGATACCAACTGTTACACCTCAATGGCAATTCAGTTTGATTTTGAACAAGAATCAAATACACAAACTCTCTGAGGCAATCTCTGAAAAACTCGCTGAGAGAATTCCTGTAGCACGCTCTGTAGTGTGACACAAATATGCTGAGACAAAATTTGTAGCACTCGTTGTAGTAAGACATAAATGTTGTAGTACTACAGAGAAAGAAGTTTTTAAATTTAAGATTTCCAATCTTATTTGATTTTCCATCACGAAATAAACCACGAAGCCCATTAAACCCAAAAACATCCTTTGTTAATATCCTTTTTTCAATTTCAGGTATTTCTATAAGTTTTATGTTTTTGAATAATGTTTATGCCTTTAAACCATACTTGTTTTAAGCTCTTTTGATTTGCCAAAGCTTAGGTTTTAAAGAAGAATCAAGGAGAAAACAAAGGAAAAATAAAGGATACTGAAAATGAACCAATCCATGAACTCTTATAGTTCTTAACACAAGACATCCCCTAAAGACTTAGATAAGTTCTAGGAAATCTATTTTTGTATTTACCAATTAAATATGTTTCAAGAGTGATTTAGCAAAATTTTATTTGAGAAGACTTGTTTATCATGATTCAATTAAACTTTTCATTACTAAATTTTTTGATTTTAAAAACAAAATTATTTCCCTCCATTTTAAAAGATTAATTTTCACTTTCATTATATAAAGCACACACTCTCACTCTCTTTGTCTCTCTAAAGAAATTGTAACTCTCTTCGATTATCCGAAAGAAACATTCAAGTTCTAATCTTTGTTCATCAGTATTTCTTTGATCTCTACTCTCCACACTCTCTTAACATCATGAAATTTATCACACTTCTTTTCTTCAATTGAAATATTTGATTTTCAGTAATAAAGTTCTTTTGGTGTTGTTTTGTAGATTCTTAAGGTAGATACAACTTAGTTGTTAAAGTTCTATGGATGAGAATCATTTATAAATAACTACTTAAGCTTGAATTTAAAACTCGTTCTTGAGATGAATAATGCAATGAATATCGTTCTAGAGAAATTTGGGGGAATTTAGTTTTAATGGTTCATAATTGTAAATGGTGATGAATATGACTAGGAATCATAATCAATTTAAAATGTTTGCAATATTTGGAACAAAATCTTTCTTCTTGAAATATTTGATTTTTCTTGCTAAAAGGAAGAGACTTTGTTCTTAATTTCTAATGGTGTATTATGTTATAATTACTTGACGTGTTGTTTATTTGATAATAAATGCTTTAAAACTTTGAGTTTAGTTCATCAATAATGAATTTAGTCACATCATGTCACAACGTGTATAAATTTAGTTATTTTCTTGAAATGTCTTGTAACGACCCGCCTTGATAAGACCGGGGTTATCCAACCGGTACAGCGAAAATCGATTCGCAAAATTACCATTTCGACTTCAAACCGTCGCTTCTAACTCCAACCTACAAAAAGACCCTTGAAAAAGGACAAAGAGGGGAGGGACATGAAGAGAGGGGTGAGTGACAGGGGAATCACTCAGCCCGACGAAAAGATTTAACAATACCACGATACAATAGAACTTAACACCACATAAGGCACCTAACGTACCGCAAATATCGCAGAGCATCTCAAATGCCCTAGATCAAGCCCCGAGGTCTACGATTTTCGGCCTAGCCCTGAGGGAATTTCCGCGTACCACCCATAGGGGATCCAACTTAGCCCAGAGGGGATTTCCGGCCTGCGCCTCACCCCGGGGTAACATACATTCATGTACCCCCACGACACAACCCTAATCTCAAGCAACATCCTAGGCAAAGCACTACGACTCTCTAACCTTAAATTCACAGAAACACACAAACTGACTCGACACTCAAACAAGACTGTTAAACAAGACGCGATAAACCTATTCCACCGGAGCAATTTCTAAATCTAGTCGAATGACTAAAGCTACGTGATTAGCTCCTCACCTTGGCCACATAGATGAACTCGCTTGGTTGACTGATGATCTGCCTTTTGAGGTTTTACCCCACAAAGATCCTCCACCATCCTTTTGATCCAAGTCGATCTTCCAGCATCTTTCCCCCACGACGAACCACAAACTGAAAGTGGAACCTGGACCCAAAACCCAGATTAGACCTTATACGAGAACCTTTTAAAAATGGAAACCTTCCATTTATGGAAACTTTCCATAAATGGAAAGTTCCCAAAAGGAGAACCCTACCCGAAAAGGAAACTTTTCTAAAATGAAAAATTTCCAAATATGGAAACCTGCCGTTTGGAATCTTTCGAAAGGGAAAGATAAGGAAAAAGGAAAAGCGGTCATTTCACTTACCAGTCAAGACAATGTGGGTCGTCTGCAACTCTCTGGGACCTTGAACTCGAAGTTCCTTAACTCTCTTTTTGACGCGAACAACTTGTTTCATCAACTTCGAGGACACGCTTCTCCATTCATATGAATCTGGGAATGAGTTTCCCTTTACCAGTGGATTCATATGAGTTCCTACATTGATCCAACAGAAAATTAGCTCTCAAAATGTCTGTTAACCTAACCAAACATGAATTGCAAACCAACTACTCAATTCTGGAAAACTGGCAGAAAAGAAGATGTTTGGAAACAAGCGGATAAAACTTAAACGAACCGTTAACTTCTCGATTCGAACGGTCAGAATGTAGTGAGTGATGTCCAATAGCCATAGGCTTTGGTTTGATGCAGATCAGACTCCTATTGACCTCGAAAATATCCTCCACACTCGGGTTGGTCGCAGATTTAAACTACACAGGAACTTCTCAGACAAACTACCATAACTTTCCGTAGAAAACTCAAATTTGCATTCTGTAAATTGAAAAATGTCAATCTAGGAGTCGGTTACCTTATGTTGAAAAAATCAGATTTGAGATTCGTTGATTTTCTTGGCCATTCGTGGGTTCTCCTATAGCATGTCGTCTCTGTCCTCTGCAGAGACTGCACATGCTTCTTCTTCTCCCTTCCTTCCTTCCGTCTTTTCTCTCTTCTCTCCATCTTTTTTGCTCAAAATTTCTTTGTTTCCTAATGTATGGAGGCTGACGGCTTGAGGAGAAAAATAATGAGAAAGATTAGCTTTAGGTTTTAGTTTTAAAAGAGTTTAAATAGGGAATGATTTGATTTGATTTAATGAAAACTGGTTTTGGATACAAAAGGTTCGCGGGAAACCAACTAATCAAGTTTCCTAACTAATTAGGGTCCGATATAGCGGAAAATAGACATTACAATTCTCTCCTCCTTACAGAGAATTCGCCCCGACATAATTCTAGATGAATTGTAACACCCTGAGCTTGCACGCCTAGGGTGCTTGCACATGAGTCCAGTCGAATGTGACAGCACATAAGTTCGGTCTTCTATACTACTCTCGATCTAGTGCCTTAGCGCTCCCCCACTTAGTTTCCGACCAAGATCCAAAATGTCCTCCTTAAGGAGACGATTGTTGAATATTTCCTTATGCATCATAGATGTCCTCTTTATGACGTCTTTGTTTTAGGGAGAATATGTCCTTTGGTCTCAACTATGTCCACTTGAATTTACCTATCTTACTCAGGTATAGTCTTCCAATTTATGGCATTCACCACCATCACTCTGTTGGTGTCCCACATCGTCTTCACCTAGGTTCCTTCTACGCAGTTTTTGTTGTGCCCTAGTCCTTGCACAAGAGGCCGTTACTTGCAAGACTTGTCCTTTATGCTCACATCCTCATCCATAGTTGAGGTTTTGTCCTTATACCTCCCTTCTCTTAGGGCACTCCTTTAGTTTCAAGTGAGACTTGACTGAGTAGTATGCATCACTTGTTGATACCGTTCCATTGGTAAGTATCGTTCCATTGGTAATCCCTCCTAGGTTCCGTTGTGAAACCACAACCCGTGGCAACCTGTCTCCGGTGAGCTTGCTGAGAATCTTATCCTTCAGATCCTATGACTCTCGCTTAAGCATGTCCCATGATGTCTTTGTGTGGCTCCTTCCACATCCCTCTAAACACAATGCTCGAGCTTGTCGCCGTCTTGAAAGCTCATGGTCCTTATCCACTAGCAGACTTATTTCCTCCAACTGTTTCTTCAATTCGACCACCTTGGTGGGCGATAGTCAATATGATGCTCGAGACATAGGGGTCGTCCTTAGTTCAAGCTCAATGGGGAAATCATCTCCTTTTTCCGGTGGCGGTCCCTTCAAGAGCTCAAATACGTCCTCACTTTGAGCGAGTACCGGGATGTGCTTGATCCCGATCGATTCATCCTCCTTGGTGATTGAGATTGTTGCTATAAAAGCCATGTTCCCCTTCCTTTATGAGCTCTTCGACACTCAACATAGAGATGATCGAAATTTTGGGGTTTGATCTTACTCCTTGAAAGTCCTTTTGGTTGGTTTTGATAAGATTCAGGTTTTTTCCCGATAGACATCCTTGTCTGGCGACATGTTATTATAAATGGTAGTCGAGAACTTTCCAGATTTGCATTACTAGTAGGTCCTGATACTGATCCTCTATGCTTCCACTGCGCTATAATAACTTCTATTCACTAGCTCTTTAGCGAAATATGTCCACATGGAGCGTTCCTAACACCGTCCTTGTGGGTTAAGCCCACCACGCTTCCGCTGAGTGGGGCAAGTCGAAAGTACAGTTTAAAGACATTCTCCTTAGTGTCAAATAGTACACCATACTTGTCCTCTAGACAGTGAGTGCCTACCCATCGAGCAAACACCTCCTTGAGTAAAGCTGAAAACCTCCTTGATCTTCTGTCGAACATTCACCCTTCGAGTAGTTCTAACACTTGAATTGGATCCTTCAATTCCACAAAATTCATCCTACGTGCCATCTGAGGGAGATGTCACATCACATGAGCATATTTCCTTATCCATATTATGTGTTGTGACGAGATGTTTTCCAATATTAAACCTTCTGAGCGAACTTCTTAGCAACTCCAACGTCTTAGCCAATCATGGTATGCAAAAATGTCTTATGACTGCATAGTTTATCTCCCCTATGTGATCCTATCCCACACAATCTTTTTCTTTCCACCATAACCTGAGTTTCCATCTGCATTAGCCATGACATACAACTCTTACTCCAACTTGGTAAGAGCTTCCTCTTCTCCTCGGTGGAGCTCTAACGTATCCAACGTCATCTCAACACCCAAGGTGACCTCCCTACCCGACTGCGTCCTTACATCTCAGTGGTCCAATTAAGTTGTCCTTAATTAAACTTGATTCGGCGTGAGTTACTCCCATTATCTCAGCACATAATAAACCTTGTATCCCTTGTATCCGCCGATCGATTTCTGAAACATCTGAATCTCTAACAAACACACTTCTCGTTTGAACCGATTCAAATGCAACTCTGACAACCTTGGTAATTATGACTCGAAACCTCACTTATCTCCACTCGTGGTCCCTTTTGCACCCTGCCCGAGATCTTAGACGAAGCACTCAACTACTCGTGGTCCTTTTGCATCCCTTCCCAACTCTTAGATGAGCACTCAACCACCATTGTCCTTTTGCACCCTGCTCCTCTATTTCACACCTCCGCTTAAAATCTAACAAACTGGACACGCAAGTACATGAAAAACCTCCTTGAATTTCAAATCAGATCTTGTCTTTGGTGCTCCCTTGCATGCTCCCGCACAGATGATAAGGCATCTCAACCTCGATGACCAAAGGTGTTGAAAGACGTCTCTGGTAGTCGCGGTATCCCAAGTCTTGAAACTCTTGCCGCCCATATTATCACGCCTTGGAACTCAAAGAAAACCCTAAAGGTGAGTTGGTGTTTTAAAATTCTTTTATCGAGACATTTTTGGGTGCTCAAAACAGAAAATCATGAAGTTCACTTTTTTCAAAACAACTTTTGTTTTCGAAAACAACGTACGACGCTCCCAGTTAGAACCGGAGTTACCTTTAACCTAGGCTATGGTACCACATGTAATGACCCGCCTCGAGGGGACCAGGGTTATCCAACTGGTACAACCAAAACCAATTTGCAAAATCACCAACTCGAACTTCAAACAGCAACCCGCAAAAAGACCCCTCGAAAAGGACAAACATAGGAGGGACAAGAAGAGAGGGGTGAATGACAGGAGAATCACTCGGTGAGGGGTGGATTACGAAACGCGTAACACCGACGAAAAGATTTAACAATTAACACGATACAATAGAATTTAACACCACACAAGGGACCTAGTGTACCACAAATATCATAGAAAGACATCCCAAATGCCCTAGATCATGTCCAGAGGTCTACGATTTCTGGTCTAGTCCTGAGGGAATTTCCGCATACCACCCCTGTGGGATCCGGCTTACCCCTGAGGGGATTTCCAGCCTTTGCCTCACCCCGAGGTAACATACATTCACGTGCCCCCACAGAATAACCCCAATCTGAAGAAACATCATAGACAAAGCACTACGACTCGCTAACCCTAAATTCACAGCAGCAAATAAACTGACGCGACACTCAAACAAAACTATCAAACAAGACGTGATAAACCTATTCTATCGGAGGAATTCCTAAATCTAGTCGAACAACTAAAGCTATGTGGTTAGCTCCTTACCTTGGCCAAATGGATGAACTCCCACTTGCATGACTGATGGTCCATCTTCTGAGCTTTGACCCCACGAAGATCCTCTGCCATCCTTTTGACCTAAGTCGATCTTCCAATATTTTTGCCCCACGACAAACCACCAACTGAAAGAGGAACTTGGACCATGAACCCGGATTAGAGCTTATACGAGAACCTACTAAAAATGAAAACCTTCCATTTATGGAAGTTTTCTATAAATGGAAAGTTGCCAAAAAGGAACCTTACTCGAAAAGGAAACTTTCCTTAAATGAAAACTTTTCAAATATGGAAACCTGCTGATGTACATAGGTTTTAATGCATTTTAGAACTCATTTCTTTCATGTTTTAGATGAATTTAGGTTGTAAATATTGCATTTAAGTCTTAGAATGCATTAGTTTGAGTCTAGAGTCTAGTTTAGGCATATCTTGCATTTGCATGCATTTTCTTTGCATTTGTAGGTATAAACTTGGAGAGCACTTTGAGAGCTTGAGATGATGGATTCTAGGAGCCAAAATGACCAAGAATCAAAGGGAATTAAAGCCTAGAAGCATTGGGAGAAGATGAGATTAATCAAGATGTCAAAGAGGAGCTAGAGGCCATCAAAAGTGCCCAAAGGAGNATGGCCAGCAACCTAGGGTCGATGGCCAACGACCTAGGCAGTAAATGGTGCCTCCTCTGCTGGAGGTTGCCAGCCATCGACCCTGGGTTAGCTCCCATCAACCAGATGAAACGATGGCTAACAACCTCAGCCTTAAAAATGCCCTTCTTCATCCTATAAATACCCCTTAACCTATTTTTATGAGAGTATCCATTTTTCTAAGACAAGAACACATTTTTATAACTTTCAAGTTTGTATTTTCTCTTGATCTTTAAGATCAAGAG
>OVAN01009066.1:0-17375 GCA_900406275.1 Anastatica hierochuntica | reverse complement strand
TTATCTGGTCTTAATGATAGAAGCGTTTCAGATGGAGTGCGTTCCACGATCAGGGGACATGCTCTCCATTTAGTTGCATGAGCTCGAAGACGCCAGGACGGACAACTTTCGAAATCAGGTACGGGCCTTCCCAGTTGGCTCCGAGCTTTGTTTGTGGTAGTTCTTCGGTGTTCTCGAACATTTTTCTTAGTACGAAATCACCTTCCTCGAAATGACGTCCTCGAACCTTCTTATTGTAGTAGCGGGCTGCCTGGCTCTGGTAGTTTTGGATCCGCAAGAGGGCTTGTTCTCGCTGTTCTTCGACGAAGTCCAAGTGGCTTTACATCATGTTTACGTTTTCTTCGGGTTGATGTGTTAGTAAGACCCTGCGAATTCTCGGTACGTTCACTTCAGCAGGTGACATAGCCTCGATTTCGTGAGAGAGAGAAAACGGTGTACGGCCTGTTACGCTTCGCGGGCTTGTTCTTTGTGACCATAGTACGCCTTCCAGCTCGTCTACCCATAGTCCTTTTTTGTTCTCGAGCCGCTTCTTCAGTCCGTCAAGAATGCGTTTGTTCGTTGCCTCGGCTTGTCCGTTTCCCTGCGGGTATCTCGGGGTGGACTTGTTTAGCCGAATGTTCCATCTGGCGCAAAATCCCTCGAATTTGGAAGATGTGAATTGAGTGCCGTTATCGGTGACGATCTCGAATGGGAGTCCGTGCCTGCAGATGACGTACTTCCAAACGAAGTTCTGGACGTCTGCGGCCTGGATTTTGGCGTAAGCCTTAGCTTCGACCCACTTCGTGAAGTAGTCTGTGACGATCAGCAGGAATCTCTTCTGTACCGAACGCGGGAGGGGGCCTACGATGTCCATGGCCCAACGCATGAAGGGGTAGGGGGTTGTTGCCGTGGTTAGTGTTTGCGCAGGGGTGTGAATCGTCGGGCCATGCCTTTGACATTTTTCGCATTTTTGGGCGTATTCTTCGCAATCTTTTAGCAGTGTCGACCAGTAGAATCCCGCATTTTTAACCTGCAAAGCTAATTTTCGTCCTCCAGAGTGTGTGCCGCTGGCTCCTTCGTGTGCTTCCCACATTACTCGGGTCGTTTCTTCGGCCGCTATGCAGTGTAGGAGTACTCCGGTCGCATTCCAACGCCATAATTTGTCATCTAGTAATGTGTACCGTGCAACTCGTTTCTTCAGTCTGCGGGCTGCCCACTTGTCTTCGGGTACTTCGCCATTGATTATGTACTGCTTAATGGGGTTCCGCCAATCAGAGTCTTCCGGCAGGATGCTGAGATTCGGCGAGCTGTCGAGTTGCATATCTCCAGTTTCCTGGGGGTCTTCGTCCTCTTCATGGATGGCGTGTACTCCTTTAGGAAGTTTGATGCTTGGGTGAGCGATGCACTCAACCGGGATGATTCTTCTTACTGTTGAGTCGAACGTGGAAGCGAGAGCCGCGAGGGCGTCGGCTGACGTGTTCTCGCTACGTGGTATTTTTGTGAGTACGAAAGATTCGAATTGTTCTGCCAGCTTTTTAACGACGCCGAGGTAGGCGTCCATTCTTTCACTTCAGGTTTCAAAGTCTCCATTAAACTGGTTCGCGACGAGCTGGCTGTCATAGTACGCGTTCAGGTGCTTGGCTCCGAGCTCGATTGCGAGCTTCATTCCCACAATGAGAGCTTCGTACTCTGCTTCGTTGTTAGATGCTTGGAATGCGAGGCGGAATGACTGCTCCAGCACTTCATGTGTCGGCGACTCTAACTTGATTCCTACTCCGGATCCGTGCTGGCTTGACGACCCATCAGTGAATAAGGTCCACGATTTGGAGTCCGNGGGGGGGGGGGGGGAGCTCGATCAGGAAGTCCGCTAGAACCTGCGACTTGGCGCACGTGCGCGTTCTGTAGCCAATGTCATGCTCACTGAGCTCGACTGCCCACTTAGCTATTCTGCCTGACTGAGTCAGGCTGTGGAGGATAGTCCGTAACGGCTGGTTGGTTAGCACCACGATCGAGTGAGACTGGAAGTAAGGTCGTAGTTTCCGGGCTGCAGTTACTATGGCCAGTGCGAGTTTTTCTAACGTCAGGTACCTTGATTCGGCACTGTCGAGTGCCTTGCTGATGTAAAAGACGGACTTCTGGTCTCCTCTGTCCTCACGGACTAGCACGGCGCTGACTGCTACAGCTGAGATTGCGATGTACAAATAGAGTGTCTCTTGGTCGGCGGGCTTAGATAGAACTGGGGGGTTTACAGGTATGTCTTTAGCTCGGCAAACGCTTTCTCGCATTTGTCATCCCATTCAAACCGCTTATTTCCTCTGAGCAGCTGGTAGAATGGGAGGCACTTGTCCTTGGATCTGGATATGAAACGGTTTAACGCGGCTATTCTTCCCTACAGTCTCTGTACTTCTCGGTTGTTGCATGGGGAGGCTAGGTCGGAGATCGCTTTGATTTGTTTCGGATTTGCCTCTATTCCTCTCTGGGTGACGATGTAGCCTAAGAACTCCCCGCAAGTCACCGCAAATGTACACTTAGTCGGATTTAGCTTCATTCCGTACTGGTTCAGCATGGCGAAACAGGTGCTCAAGTGGTCGACATGATTTTTTGCGTTGGCTGATTTTACTAGCATGTCGTCTATGTACACCTCCATCGTCTTCCCGATCTGGTCGGCGAACATCCTGTTGACGAGTCTCTGGTATGTAGCTCCGGCGTTCTTCAGCCCGAAAGGCATCACCCGATAACAATATATTCCTCGGTCCGTGATGAAAGATGTTTTTTCACGGTCGTCGGGGTGCATCATTATCTGGTTATAGCCTGAGAAGGCATCCATAAATGACAGTAGCTCGTTCCCTGCCGTTGCTTCTACTATTCAGTCGATGTGGGGTAAGGGGAAGCAGTCTTTCGAGCAAGCCGTGTTGAGGTCTGTGAAGTCAACACAAACTCTCCACTTCCGCTTTTCTTCTTTACGACGATTGGATTAGCGAGCCAATCTGGATAGCGAACTTCCTCGATTGACCCCGCTTCGGCTAACCGTGTTACCTCTTCGTTGACGGCTTGAGCGTGTTCGGGGCCCAATTTCCGTCTCTTCTGCTTTATAGGCTTGTACGTCGGATCAACATTCAGCTCGTGGCCGGCAATCTTCGGGTCTATTCCAGGCATATCTGCCGTGCTCCATGCGAAAGTAGAGGCGTTGTCCTTGAGGAAGCTCACTAGCTCGTCGTGTAGCGAATCCTCGAGCTGTTCCTCGATCCCGACGCATCGAGTTATATCGCGCTCGTCTATGTTGACTTGGAGGATCCGTTCCATTCGTGGGGGCTCTTCTGTTGATGTTTCATCCGGGGAGGTATTCGATATTGCAAAAGTTCTTCTTATCTTGAGCTCCGCGATGAAGCACTCTCTTGTTGTTCCTTGGTCTCCTCGAATCGTTCGGACTCCGGTTGGTGTTGGGAATTTCAGGCACTGATGGTAGGTCGATGGAACGGCTTCCATTGAGTAGATCTAGGGCGTGCCCATGATGATGTTGTAAATGGTGGGCGTGTCGATTATGGTGAACTTGACGACTTTCGTGACCCCCCAATATGAACGGGCAGCTTGATCGTTCCGATGGACATTGTTGTATCTCCATTAAAGGCGGTCGGCGACTTCGGGGAGCTTCTAATGGAATGTTCGCGGAGATCCATGCGGTCTAGCGTACTATTGAAAATCAGGTCCACGGAGCTTCCGGTGTCCACCATTACTTTTACGACCTCGCAGTCCGCTACCAAAAGTTCGATAACCAACGGATCGTTATGCGGTGTATGAACTCCGATCATGTCTTGCCCTGAGAAGGTTATTGCGGGCTCGCTAGAAGGGTTCTCTGCTGACGAAGTGCTAAGTGGTTCCCCCATTTGACTGCCGAGATGGAACGACGCTTATGTCTTTTGATAGATCTGACTGAGTCGTTGCAATCTTTCAGACCGCCCATGATCATAAATAATCTCTTTCGTGGGGCTGGGGGCGGCTCCGTCGGGTATTCGTATTCTCTCTCTCGCTTCGGGGTTTCGTAGCCTTGCCTTGGTGGTGTGGGAGCCCGTTCGTGTGCGCGTCATCCCTCTTGGCGTTCGTCCGCACGCCGCTCGTCGTTGTAACGATCTCCATCGTCTACGTGGTGGACACGTCTTTCGTCATCTCGTCGTTCGTCGGGGCGGTAGTTGTTTTGACGTCTCTCGTCAGTCCGTCTTTCGTCAGAACGGTAGTTGTCTGGTCGTCTTTCTTCAGCACGCCCTTCTCCGGTGCGGTAGTTGTCCGGGCGCCTATCATCTGCCTTCCTATCGTCAAACTGCCTGTCTCTTCCCCGGTCGTTCTGCTGACCGGGCTCGTTGTTCGGGTGATGATAAGTGAACTCCTTCTTGTGCTCGTTGGGGGGTGGTACTGTGACTTCACCCAACGTGTACTTGCTTAACAGGAGCTCTCAGGTGCCGGCATTCATCGGTCCCGTGCCCCCATTTGTTGTGGAAGATGCAGAATTGGTTGTAGTCCGAGTCAGTGATTTTCTGCGGCTTCGAGTTCCCAGGCTGCTGCTGTTGCGTTTTCCCATCTCCAATGTGATAGTTCGCAGCCCGCTGATCTTAGTAGTTCGCATCGTAATGCTGGCAGGGCTCCTGGTACTCGTCGGCGCTTTTTTCCTTTTCCTTGTTTGATGAAGACTTCGAGTATTTCTTGGCGAAGGCGGCTTTCTCTTCCTCCACCTCGATGAAGAGTGTAGCCCGATGTAGAGCGTCTTCTAGGGTTTGGGGCTTGTTTATCTTCAGGTCGTCGCGAAAGGGAGACTCGTACCATAGAGCGTTCCGTAGAGCCGGGAGTGCGGCCTCGTCCGCTATCGTGACTCTTGATGCCACCTCCTTAAATCGGGCTATGAAGTCTCTGAGGCTTTCCTTCTTCCCCTGAGCCATTGCCCAGAGATCTGCTGTGGAATGACTTTGCTGGATGAACATTGAGTAATGTTTCAGGAACGCGGTTGATAGCTGGTGAAAGTTGTCGATGGAGTACGCTTTCAGACGGCAAAACCATCTTTGTGCCGCTCCTTCCAGGTTTTCCGCGAACAGTTGACAGTAGCCTGCATCCTTTTCTTCGGGTGAGAACTGGGCTCTCCCCATGGCTATGCTGAACGTGGTGAGATGCTGGCTAGGGTCCGTTGTGCCTCCATATTTGGGGATGCGGATTTTTCCTGGGTGCGGGATGTTGTAACGAGTGATGTTACGAGTGAAAGGAACATTTTGAGCTTCCCAAAGAACCTTGTCTATCTCCGGGGCGGCACTGACGGCCTTATGTACACGGGAGTTGATATCCTGCAGGGTTTGCTTAACTAGCTCGAGTTCGCGATCCTTGTCTGTAGGTGCTGCTATAAAGAGTGTCAAGGTAGGCGGGGCCTGGTCATGCGGGGCGTGCGTCATGTCGTTCGTGTGCTGGTAGGCCGCAGGGTCGGCGGCTGGTTCCCTGGCTTGTATTCGGACGTTGCTCGTCGGGTTGATGGTTTCCCGAGATGGTGTATTTCTCCCAAAGAGGTTCCTTTGAATTCCGGACAAGAATCCGTCGATCGAGGTTCTCGGGGTGGTCTGGTGATCTCGCCTAGCGGGGCCTTGGCTGTAGAACCTCGGGGACCGCGATAACGCGGCGAAGCGAGAATCGGTAGTCTGGGCCAAGTTGTCGATTCGCTGGACTAGGGTGGTCAGTAGGCTCGTCATGTCGGACTGAGGATAAGGGGTAGTCTTTGAAGTGGGAGCGTTCATTGCTACAGGGCTACGGGCTTCCATACGTCCAAGCTCGGGATGCTGAGTCGTCGTGGTTGGTGGTGCATTTGACGTGGTCGTTCCTATTAAAGGGGTTAGGGCGTCGATTGCTGGTACGTCGGCAGCGGGTTGGACGGCTACTCCTTCTTGGGGGGTCTCGTGCTGAGCGATGTAGGTGGTACCCGATATCGCTGGGTTGATAATGGTGGGATTGGTTGGCAAGTTTGCGAGGGCGGATCTTAGCACCCTAGGCTGGTCAACTGGCGGAGCTCGAGCTTCTCTCGACATCTCGGGCTACTTCTTGCGTGTAGGGATTTCCTGAAGTGGTCCCCACAGACGGCGCCAAATGAAGGAGGTCGTCTTAGCTCGGGTTAGAGTACGAAATAGAAGTGTTCGGTTTAGAGATTGAGAGGAAGAAAAGAAAGAAGGTATGCCTTGTAGGAATAGAAATGAAAAGTGGCATAGAGTCGGAATTCCCATTATTATTGAAGTAGCCCGATGTTCATCGGGATGAGAGACATTTCAATTGTCAAATTCTTTTACAAAGTGTTTGAGAGAGTTTAGAGTTTTGCTCTATGAATTTTGTGTGTGTATGATTCACCTTCTCTCCCCTTTATATAGAATTTTCCCTCCAATTTCCTTTGAATCTTAAGAAAAACCCGTGACTTCGGGCTGACAGCCCGCCGTCAGGCGCAGGCTGCCTCGTAACTTGCTATTTCCCGAAATAGGTACTTCGAGCTGCAGGGTGCATTTATTACGCTAGTAATCTGCTTTACACTTTCCTCCATTAACTTGCTCAGTCTGCCTCGAAACTCGGTCTAGGTGTCAGGTTGGCAGGCTATAGCTGGTTGACCTGTCTTGTCTGTGTCAGGTCTGGTCAACGCCGCCTACTTCAGACTAGCTAAAAGGCTAGCCCGACGCGTGGTTGGACGGTCGCCCCGATGTTCCTTGTCTGGAGCGGTCGTCGCTTGGTTCGGGTTACGCCTACTGTCTCGACTCCGCTTGTAACAACTCCGGGCTGCTTCCTCTTGCCGCAGCCCGACAATTTCGGTGGGCCTTCCTGGGCTCCTAAATGGGCCACCAATTTTGGGCAATTCTTTGGAAATGGGTATGGCATTGAAAGGGGTGTCAAGTCCACCTCTAACATACATGCTATCAATTGATTTTCCACATGTTATGAGTTTCCTGCTCTTCATACCTCCATAGATGTACATGAACTCATCTCTTCGTCCTCATCTTCACAAATCCTCTTTTATCTTCAAATCAAGATCATACCGAAACAAGACAAATCTCTATCGGGAACCCGTAATGATACCAATTGAAAAACGGCATGAGACTAAATATTTTATGTGTTTGGGTTTGATGAGAAAATATAACGATCTAGTGTGAAAAATAAATAGACACACAAAATTTTGTTAACGGAATTCGGTTTCTCTAGATTCTTAAGACCACATCAAGATTTCATTCATTAAAAAAGATGGGAACCTATAATTGCTATATGTCATCTACTATTATTTTCTAGAATTACGGTGAAAGAAAAAACGACCACTTATTGTCTCTTCTAAACTTTAACATAAATCATCAATAAATCTATTGTCCGATAGGACGATGTCTAACACATCCTCGTGATGTACCCTCTTACATGCTGAACGAAAATTGTCGAGAAAAAGAATTCATATGGAGAGATTCCGGTTTAACTCCAAACCAGTCTAAGATTAATATGACTTGCGGTTTCAGGTATCAGACCAGCATTTGACAAAAATTGGGTTCGGTACGAACTTAACCGATCTATCTCGAGGCCGCCGCAATGCGTTACTTAGGTTTAATTAAGAGAGCCTACTTTCACTGTTGAAGCCGGAAGCCTCTCTGATTCATCTTTCTCCTCTGTCACTTGTTCTTTTAGAAAACCCTAATTAGCTTTGTTTGTTCGCCATGGAAGACGGCAAGAGTGTCCCGAAGTTGCCGATTACTGGGAAGAGAAATATACTAATCACGAGCGCTCTGCCTTACGTCAACAACGTCCCTCATCTCGGAAACATCATTGGATGTAACTGAATCCTAAATTTTCTCTCTCCGATTGTATTCTGATTGTATTTTGTCGTGTGTGTATTTCTGTATGAATTTCGTTTTCAGACTCGTATTGGCAAATTTGTTTTTGTTCAGATGCAGAAGTCAGTTTTAGCTTTTGTTATCATGGGAATCTTATTTTTCAGGTTTTTTGTTACAGGTGTTCTGAGCGCAGATGTGTATGCTAGATACTGTCGTCTCCGTGGCTATAACGCAATATATATATGTGGAACCGATGAATATGGGACTGCAACTGAGACCAAAGCTCTCGAGGAGAATTGCACCCCAAAGGAAATCTGTGACAAGTAATTTATCTTTAATTTCTTGTTTTCGTCTGAGCTTATATCATCATCTGCCTACTGAAGTCCTCTGCAGTTTACATATGCTGACAGTTTATGGCTACGATTACTTTTTTATCAGCAGATTTGCAATGTTAGTCTTGTATCAACATGAGAAACCAGATTCTTAAATGCATATTATGGTTTAACTTAGCTAGAGACATATGTATAATAGTTATATGAGAGAACCTTTCAGAGATTTTTACTGGATCACTTCATTTGCACTTATGTAACTTTGTTTCTCTTTCTTTCTTTTTTTGTGCATCCTTAGGTACCATGCCATTCATAAAGAAGTTTACGAATGGTTTGATATAAGTTTTGACAAGTTTGGGCGAACTTCAACTCCAGAACAGACTGAAGTATGCCAAGCAATTTTCAAGAAGTTATTCGAAAACAACTTTCTTTCAGAGAACACCATGCAGCAGGTGAATGATTTTATTTAAATGCCAGTTAGCCTTTCTTGATCAGAATAGCACCTATCTGTCCTTTTTTAGTATCAGGATGTACAAGCAGTTCGTAGGGTTTTAAGTCTCAAGGCTTTGCTGCCCATTTTTTTTCAGCTTTACTGCGATACCTGCCAGAAGTTCCTAGCTGACCGGCTTGTTGAGGGTTCCTGTCCATTTGGAGGATGTAATTATGACTCTGCTCGTGGAGATCAATGCGAAAAATGTGGAAAGCTCTTGAATCCTACTGAACTTAAAGATCCGAAGTGCAAGGTAGGCTATGCTTGTGAAATATTTCCTATTGAAACACATATGTTGAAACACATAGTGCAGTTGCATCAGTTGCATATGTTTATAACATATAGTACTTGTTGGCGACCTGATTTTGCTGTTCCTGTGCATGCTTTGTTTCTCATATTCTTTTTGCCTGACTCCTAGATTTCTATATAATAATTATATTCACCGTTTATGTTGACTTAACTTTGTCAAACAGGTCTGTCGAAGCACACCCCGAATTCGTGACACAGACCACCTATTTATTGAGCTTCCATTGCTGAAGGATAAGCTGGAAGAGTATATTAACAATACATCTGTTACTGGATCTTGGAGTCAAAATGCTATTCAAACGACAAAAGCATGGCTTAAGGAAGGACTTAAGCAGAGGTGTATTACAAGGGATTTAAAGTGGGGAGTTCCTGTTCCACATGAGAAATATAAGGAAAAAGTAAACATCACTGCTAGTCAATCTCGTCGACATGTAAACAACATCTACTAATTTGAATTGTGGTTATAGGTCTTCTACGTCTGGTTTGATGCTCCTATTGGATATGTCTCAATAACGTCATGCTATACATCTGAATGGGAGAAATGGTGGAAGAATCCTGAGAATGTGGAGCTTTATCAGTTTATGGGGAAAGACAATGTGCCATTTCACACTGTAAGTACATAACATTAAAAATGATTTGAGCAATAGTTTTAGTTAATCACTCTTTATTTATCTTTATCTTTTTTTTCATTCCTGAAATAGAACATCAAAGTGGAAAATTATTCCTGCTCCTAATTTCTACTGACCAAGACTTGTGCTGTTTGGAATATCGTGGTCGTGGAGTGCACTTTGCTCTCTTTTTTTTTTGGTCATCTTTATAAATGCTGAATGTGGAATTTATATGCTTGTAAGGATTTTATGGCGTCATCATAGACATAATAATAAGCTACCTAATTTGACTATTGTCATATTTCGTGTAGCCTTTCATGCACCTTATCCATTTCTTATTTCCCCTCTGGTGAGAGACCACCTGCAGCTTATGTGATTTGTTTTTTGGGATGAAAAATTATGCTAGTCGGTTATGTTTTTGGCATAACTGTTATATAGTGTATTTATATTAGGTATTCTGGTGATCACGTCTTCGACCTCTGACAGTTATATTGTATGTCATTTATAGTTTCTTATTTGGTTCTGTCTTTTCTGAAGCTATCCTTAATGTCTCCTCCGCGAAAGATTTACTTTTGTAAATCTGTCTGTTCCAACTGCCAATTTGTTATGTAGGTGATGTTTCCATCTACCCAGCTTGGAACTGGGGAAAATTGGACACTGATGAAAACAATCAGTGTTACTGAATATTTAAATTACGAAGCCGGTTAGTTGATGTTTTACCTTTTCTCCTTTGGAACTCGAACAATGAGAGATTTTGTTTTAATTTAATTGTGTTTTTTGCATTTTCTGTCATTCATAGAAAAATGAGGACATTTTTTAATGGGTTTTCAGGAAAATTCTCCAAGAGCAAAGGGGTTGGAGTGTTTGGTAATGATGTAAAAGACACAAATATCCCTGTCGAAGTATGGAGATACTACTTGCTGACCAACAGGCCTGAGGTAACTGATTGCTGCTACAAAGTGGATACATATTTTCTCATTATGAGGGGTTGAATAAGTGTATAGATATCACCAACACTAATTGCTTCTGGGGGTTGTCATTCAGGTGTCTGACACATTATTTACATGGGACGATTTGCAAGCAAAACTGACTGGGGAGTTGCTGAACAACCTAGGCAACTTTGTTAATCGAGTTCTGAGTTTTATAGCAAAGCCTGAACCTGCAGGTTGGTTATTTCGTTCTGGGTTTAAGTATCAGGTTTCCTTATTGGTGGTAGGTGATGAATTTTTAGATAGGAATATCTGTCAGACCTCAAACAAAGACTCCTGCATCATTAAAACTAAAACAAAATTAGCTGCAGATTAAAACCATGGAACAGAAACAATCGAGACTATTTAAACAGATATGAAAAATGTCTAAATTCGTGGCAAGGTAGTGAGACAGATTGTTGCTGTTTATGGAATCTAAATGAGTAACGATTGCATCTGGCTTGTGTTAGAGATAAGAATCGAATTCAAAACCCAAAACCTTTATTATAGTAGTAGAAAACAAAAGAATAATGTAACTAGAGTAAAACTCCCCAAAGAGAACTACGTTCTCTCCCTTGGCCTAATCCGATAGAAACTTCCTAAGCTTTCTCTAGCTTGGACAAGTCTTACAACCAAGACGCATCTCTCTCTCTCTCTATATATATATATATAAGAAAACGTAAACGCAAACACCCTAGGAAAAGGAAATAAAGAAATAGAAATCTTTGAAGTTTCCTAAAACTAAAAATAGAAATGCTAATGAGAAAAGGAACTTAGTATTTTTGACATGGGATTACCAACTGATCATAGAACATATTTTAAGATCAAGTCCTATTCATATCTGTTACTACATTGATAGATAATTGGTTTTAGTAATCTAGTGATCACGTACTTTTAAACTACAGAATTAGGTCAAAGGTCGCATTTGGCTTTTCTGAAAAATCATGAGGTTACAGGATAACACATAATATTAAATTCTCCTACAAATCAGTAAGAACACTTAGATGGGAAAATCTTGCTGGTATCCTGGTTACCTTCTGAGTGATGTTCTTGATAATACTGATCATGTACAAACCGATGGGAAGGTTATGGGTCCATCATTCCTGATGCTTGTGGTGCTGAATCTCATCTTCTAACGAAATCACTAGCTGAAAAGGTTGGAAAATTTGTGGAGCAGTATGTTGAAGCCATGGAAAATGTGAGGAACAGTAATATAATTTTTTGATCTAGTGTGGCTACCTCAGTTTCAGTGCTTGGTTTTTTATGTTCTAAGAATGGCCCTGTTCATTTGATGCAGGTTAAACTCAAGCAGGGACTGAGAATTTCTATGAGCATTTCTAATGAAGGGAACGCATACTTGCAGGCAGGCAATCCTATTCTGATTATCAAACTATATATTGCTTTTTTTGGCTGTTCAGTTCAAACCAACTATGCTATTTTTTTTGGGTTTCCTGAGTAGGCAAACAAATTTTGGAAACTGTACAAAGAAGATCCACCTTCTTGTGCAGTTGTTATAAGAACTGCTGTTGGCTTAGTGCACCTTCTTGCACAGTTGTTGGAACCTTTCATGCCATCCTTTTCTCGGGAGGTTGGTTTGATTGACTGTTACTTTAGGAAACATTGATTCTATTAGTTTAAGTAGAATACCGAGCGTGAATAATGATGTCTCTCGCATTTTGCAGGTATTTAAACAGCTAAATTTGCCTCCACATTTTTCACTTTCTGATGAGAGGGGAGAGGTACTTGTAGCAAGCAGGCCTTGGGAGATTCTGCCTCCCTGTCACAAGATAGGCACCCCTCAACCATTGTTTAAGGAACTGGTACATGTTTCTTTGATTTTATATGTTGAAAGGCAGGCAGTTATATGTTATAGTGCCCTGTGGCATTTGAATTATATTTTTGTTAATTGATACAATCACAGAAAGATGAAGAAGTGCAATGGTACAGAGAAAAGTTTGCTGGAAGTCAGGCTGATAGACGTGCTAGGGATGCAGAAGCAGCAATTATGGCAGAGCAACTTAATAAAACAAAACTTTCAGGTTCAATACTCTTCTTATTGTCAAAATGCTGTTTGGCATCCTCTATAGACTCTTTAATTTATAAGAGATCCCAAGCTCATCATAGTGATTTTTGGTTTAGTAACTTGATTATGTACTGAACTGCTGTGTTTTTCTTCCAGATGCCAAAAAGCAAAAGGCATCAAAAAGTGGAGGAACATCCAAACCTCAACCAGCTGCTGATCGTGAAATCACTATGGCAAGACTTGATATTCGAGTTGGTAAAATTGTCAAGGCTGAAAAACATCCTAACGCAGATGCATTGTATGTGGAAGAGATTGATGTTGGGGAAGGTAATCTTCGCACCGTTGTTAGTGGACTAGTCAAATATATACCTCTTGAGGAAATGCAGGTTTGTTCAATCTCTCCATTTCAACCTGTTTTCTCCCCAATTTCATTATGCATCGCTTATAACATTTTATTTATCTTTTAACGTGACGATTGTTTCTGGACAGAACCGTATGGTCTGTGTTCTTTGCAACTTGAAGCCGGCCAAAATGAGGGATATTATGTCACAAGCAATGGTTCTTGCCGCTTCCAGTAGTGACGGGAGTAAGGTAGAGTGCACAAAAAGAGTATCTAACCTGTTGATAGTTCTGCTGTTTTAATTTTGGCTTATCGATTAAAAAAAATTTGCGGGATTCTCTCAGGTGGAGTTAGTGGAGCCCCCTGAATCTGCTAGTATTGGTGAGCGAGTTAGATTTCCTGGGTTTGAAGGCGAGCCAGACGATGTGTTAAACCCGAAGAAGAAAATATGGGAGACACTTGTGGTGGATCTGCACACAGATGAGAATCTTGTTGCTTGCTACAAAGATTCGCCCTTCACTACAGACTCAGGTGTATGCAAGGTTTCATCAATCAGCAATGGTACTATCCGGTGAAATTAAAAGCTTTTGTGAGCCATAAAACAAATCATATTTCTCCATTTTATTTTATCTTTTCCTCTGAGCCAGAACGCATTTCTGATATTTTTGTTTGAAAAATTGATTCTAAAACGAACATGTTTTTGTAAAACTCAAAACTCGTTTCATTTTTTTTCCGTAGACCTCTCAAGCATGCCCCAACTATCCTGATTTGTGCTTAAACATATAAAATTTTTAATTTTATGAATAAACTATTATTATTTCTGTGCAAATTCATATATCAAATATGAAATGCATATCAATATATTAATTGTGTGAATTTGCTATATGATTAAAAAAAGTTGATATTTAAGTATTTGGAAATAACAAAAAAAAATTAAAATAATGGGGTTTAATTTTAAAATTAAAAATTAAAATTAAAAAACTAAAAAAATTATATGATTAACAGTCTACCATCCTTTTTCCAAATTTTCCAAAAGAGTTGTAATATAACTTCATGGCTTTTCGTTACGTGACTACAGAGTTGTGGCCTCACATCTTCGCGCCGGTCACTTGATAGAAACATATTATATATCTTTCATTTTCCTTCATTTTTCTTATACCATAGATTTGTATTAGAACAGGAAACAAACCTATTACCAGTCGTCCTTCTGTCGCCTATAAGCTATAACATATATGTTGAAGGCTTGTTGCTTGTTTACCAAAATATGAGGGCCTAGTATAAGCCCATCAATAAACATAGAGGTCTTTGAAGAAGCCCATACAAAATATAAGGATATAAAAGCAAATATGGGAGTGCTTATATTTCTAGCCACCTAATTGTATTAGGGTTTCTTTGTCACGACATGGTTCGAGTAGACAAACCGAATGGGGCATAGAGACTCGGCGACACCACGGTTTTCAGTGGGTTTACGTTTTACAGAGTGTTTGTTTTTTCCTCCATAGAGTAGCCATTCCTAATTTCCAGGTTACCTCCTTGTTGATTCATAACACTTTCATTTGCTAGGAAGATAATGTATTTATAAAGTTTGTAATTCGAAATAAAATCGACTGATTGACCCTATTTTATAATGTTTAATGTGTTAATTTTCATATAGGATTCCCATTTTTGCATCGGGAAGTTGAAACGCGTTTGTCCTACTTGCAACAATCCCATGGATTCTCAAAACACAACTATGGAGTGGGTTCTTGTGACACTTTTTCCGATAAGGTGGAGAGGAAAGTTTGTGACGATGATGATGTGAGAGATCCACAAGAGTTCAAGCTTCAAAAAGAAGAATTAACAGCAATAATTTCTACTCAAGGCATCAAGTCTAGGGATGTAGTTGGCCAAGTAAGAATCTTCAAGGGCTTAGCATCGCGAATGAGTTTAATCAATATTTGTTTCCAATTTCTAGGAAATGTTATTGCAATGTCTTTCACAGAACCGTAACTTGTTATATAGACTTCCAGAACAATGGAGTCATCTCTTCGTCATGTCTTTCTATTCTATATACATCTGACGAAATTACGCGACTTATTTATATGCAGTAACGTTATTCCTCCTACCTTTTTGGCTTACATTGAGTCCTGCAAGGGTTAAATTCAAGGGAAAATGTTTGTTAGTTACAGCGGGGTTTACTATAATATGTTGGAAAACATACCAAATATAATAATATATAACCAACAACACCAAGTATATGTTGATCATAATCACATGTACCAACTAAAATGTATTACATCAAAAACTACAAACTAGAGTTTAATTGACCATAACCATAGTTTATATGGTCAAATTGTAATTAATATGAATCAATCTTAATTCCCAAAACTAAACCCGACCAAGATTTTCCGGTGTCAATCTGATCAAAAACATTTTCCCACCGCTTAGGGTTCGATCTTTCTAGGATTTTCAATCTGAAATCTTGCGATCCACTAGAAAGTGTTTCAAAATTTTTTGGAATAATGTTTGCACCTGTGACTCAACAACGATAGTTGAAGCAATCATAGCATGTTTCATCAGCTGAAGAAGAAACCTTGAAGTGGAACACTGATTGCCTTTAGATATCTCAGATCAATTGCTTGTATGCCTTTAGCTGGCAGAAATTATTCTCGTATACCCTTCAAAAAAAGGAAATAATTTTCCTTTATTTTCCTTTATTTTTTAAATGCAAAAATGGGTACAAAACCAATTAAACCAAAGAAAGTTGTAAAAATTACAACCCAACCTATCTAATGGATGATCCAAAATCCAAACCCACATCAAATTGGATCCATCCTAAAATTAAAATTACGAAAATTGCTTCTCTCTCGTTAACCCTAAATCGATCCTTTCTCTCGTTAACGACGGTGACTCTGGAATCCGGCGACTCCTCCATCGTCATCCTCCATCGCTCTCAGACCTGGATTTCGTACGAGCTTCGTCTTCTTCTCTTCCTCCTCCATCGTCATCCTCCGTCTTCCTCCTCCATCGTCTTCCTCCGTCTTCCTTTCCTATGTGCTCCTTCTTCCTCTCTTGCATCTTCTTCCTCCATTGTCATCTTCATCTTATTTATCTCATTGTAAGTTTCTCATTCCTAAAAGACTAGGCTAAACAAGGTATATCTTCCATGGCGTAAAATGATTCGTCTTATGAAAAGTTTGTCTCTTTATATCTGATGGTATTTGGGTTTTGATTTGGATCTCTTGGAAGCTTGGATTTAAGATGGGTTTAAACTAGTTGATGGGTTTGATTTTTTGGATAGTCTTAATCACGATTCTTTAGTGTTAAAGTCGTTGTCCTTTTAGTTGGTAGAAGAAGAAGGGATAGTGTTAGTAGGGTTTTGTCGATCATGAGGATGGCTACTCAATCTAATTATCGGTTCCTTAACTATGATTCTTTGAGTTATAGAATGAGTCATCACGACATAAATTTCAAGTCCAACACTTCCTCTGAAATGTTTCCAATGGGTTCTGGGCTTAAGCTCGATACTTCCATGGCTACTGATTGGTCAAACTAAGAACAATATTTTCGATTTTGATTTTCAGTTTCATCTTTTTTTTTTTCTTTTTCAGTTTCACCTTTTTTTTTATTTTTATTTTCAGTTTCATCTTTTTCTTTTTTTTCCAGTTTCATCTTTCTTCTTCTCTACTTGTTAAAGACAATCTTTATATTTGATGGACCAAATCGGTACCATTACATCGATCTCTCGTAAGCAAAATCTAAAAATTTTGAGTTTTTTCTGAGAATTTGATGGTATTTCGTTTTATCTGCCATTGATGTTTCTTGTGTTTCTTTTGATTTTTAATCTTTCATGCATAATAAAAATTGGTATTTTAGGCTTTCTAGTGAAATCAATGGACTTTGGAGAATAAGTGTCTAATAAATAATTTAACAGTGTTTGATACAATTTGAATGTCACCAAAGACTAGTTTCAACACGCCAATTCGGCATATGAGAAGAACCAAGAGGCTTAAAGTTGCAGAAAACACAACTGATCTTATTTCTCATCATGCTTCAAGGCTAAGATCTCCTAGTGTGGAACCTTCTCGGCCAGCAGAAAATGAAGGCGAACCCCATCGACAAGCTGCTGAAACCGCTGAGACATTAGTCTTGATGGGCTATGCAAATTCGAGGCCCTCAAACCACTCACCGCCATTATGTGATCAGGTACACTACGTTTTTTTGTGTTATGGTCTTAGTTTAAAATAGAATTAGGATTTGAATGTTCATATTAACTGATAATTTTGGTAATTCTAGTAAGAAAAAATGTTTGCCAGCTACACGAGGTATGACCTAATATGGTGAAAAACATCCAATGTTTTATAATATGTGATCAACATCACGAAGTATATGTTAATCATGCCCACATATACGAACTATAGTTTATTACATCATAAACTATAAATTATGGTGTAATTGAACTAAAGAATAATTTATGGAGTCAAATTTTAATTAGCATAAATTTATGTTATCTCCACAATAATAATAATAATAATAATA